>JAMKCH010019759.1:0-21762 GCA_023653785.1 Ophioderma brevispina
GGAACTCTTGCCAAATATTTTTAATACTGTATACAAAAAGGGAAGAAAACAGATGGTAGGAGCCTCGAGAGCAAGTGGGTCCAGAAGACAGCTGCCTAGCTTGCTAATTACCACTTAAAAATTCACCACTGCTTGGATTTATTTTGTGTTATGGCTCATACAACAGCTAGCACCTTCCCATATGCTCTTTACAACTTTTGTTCCAACCTAGATACTTATGTCCTCTGAATATTATTGCAGGTTAATCAAGCAAGCATGCAAACTGTGAAAAGAGCTTTTCTGTTATGATATGGATCCCAGCATGTAGTTTCCAAGCTTTTTCTATCTCATAATTATGTTATTCATTCAGTATATTATTGACTATACCCCACAATCTGCGCTTGTTGCAAACATTTTCACACTATGAGGTTTAGATGCAATGTACAAGGTGTGTATTTGAATGTTCAGGAATCAATTGAACAAAATAATTCCCTGTTTTTGCATACAAGAAGATACATTGCATAAGACTCTAAACCTCCCTGTTTGTGTACATTGCTGCATATGAAAAATGAAAAATCTGTAATAGCTGCCTTCTGTCACTTAAGTTTAGTTAACCCTTTCAACCACGGACTCTATGGGTTATTCTTAAACAGCTGTGAAAATGTAAGCAATTTCATTGGCTGATGCCCGGGTTCAATTCGACAATTGAACCGGCGACACCATTATTTTTGCGTGAAAGAACGAGGCCGAGGCCGTGTTCTTCCACGCAAAAATAATGGTATTGCCTTGGTTTCAATTCATCGTAAAGAGAGTACCGGTTCCCAAAATCATACCTTTATTCAATAATTACACTTTGGACTCATTTGAATACATTTTTCATGCTGATTCTAAATAAAATCATGGAAATGTCAATTTCTAAATAAAAAATTGAAAACAAAATGAGCTGTGAGTGACAAAAATTGCCTGCTGGGGGGTTAAGTGTGCTTAGTGTGCCAAGTCTTCTGTAACTGGCCTTTGAAGTGGTTCCAAGGAGCCATCTCAAAAGCTACTGCCTTATGAAATGAACATTTTATCAATAGTTGCAGGCTTGTATACATGTCTAAACACATGACATAAGGCAGCTATTGCAGATCTATATGACCTTTTTGGACTAACACAACAAAACCAATCCTATTTGAAAGCCCTGTATGACAGTGAGAATATCTGGCTCTTTTTGATGTTTGTCTGTTCCTTTCTATAATCTTAAGATTCATTCATACTTCCACTGCACTGTATTGCTGTGCAGTAAATTTACTGCAACATTCCGAAACTTCCACTGCACTCCTAATTTACTGCAGGTCAACCCAGGTCACAGGTTGCAGTGCGTTGCAGTAAACTTGCGAAGGATTGCAGTAAAATTGGCACATTACACCCCACTGCATATTGATGCATTACCAGTTAAAATAATTTTAACTTCATTGCAGTACTGCATTGCAATGCAGCATAATGAAAGTGATGACAGTAACGATTTTGGTGAGGCTGCATTGCAGTTGCAGTGAAGTATAAATAGACCTTTAGGCTGTTGATCCATTGATTACAATATTGCAGTATGATATGTGATCACTCACAGTCATCGCAGAACATGATCATATCATCTCCAACATTATGTTAGGCCATCACTAGCCTTATAGGATAGTGTGACTTTATTTTGTTGATGTTATCATGTAAAACCTACATGTATGAACCATGATGGAATCTGAGCATGGAATTTGACCTCAGCCATTGTATTGTAACCAGGGTATATAAGAAGCAAGCTTAGTGTGTATGTTGGAAATGATCAATGATACCATGTCAGCACATTTACCATATGACCTCTGCCCTCATTCATTTATTATAATCTGATCACCACGGGGGAAATTAAAAGAGGATGACCAAAAATACCCTATGTGACCATGGCCAAAAGGCAACTAGAGTAGGAGTCAAATGCTCAATGAAAAGCCATTTCTATTGAAGTGATGCAGCAGTCAAAGAACATTAACCCCCTGAATTCTTCCGGCTGATTTCATTGGTTATACATTGGGTTATATGCTGTATCTAGCCAATCAGATACATGGTAAGAAAACTTGAAAAGTTTGTAGAGACATATAGAATGTCTATTTTGATTGGTTACTCAAGAAGTTGTATCATGCTATATCATGTAATGAGCCAATCAGAGACACTGTAAGAAAGATGGTAGACCTCAGGATGTTAAGAGTGAGATCAATAATTCTTGTCAATGTGATTTCACAGACTAGGAATACTAACAAACATTCACACTCTCTTGCAGTGACGTTTACCATTGATCATTTGCTAATACCTTAACACAGCCATTTATACTTCTTGCAACCTGAAGTATGAGGTGATGATATGCACAAGGTGACACGTCGCAGGTGTATCACAAGTGCACAAAGTTGACATGCATCATACATGTACACGTGCAGAATAGCTGCATGAAAGTAATGACAGCACTCCACAATTCTGGACAGATGAAATAACAGGAGCTCTCACATGGATAGCAACAACGCTTGCACAATACATACAATACTGAGATGTAGTTACAACTTGTGGGATAGTCTTAATGATTTACCGAAATACCATGTTCAGCAGAGTTTATCACAAGACAGTACACTCTTAGAGTAATATTAGCCATGTTCACACGGTCACAAAACTCCAAAGGTTTGAAACTCCAGAGGTGAAAATTAAATCTAATTATTTTACTTCACTCCAAATTACGTCCACACGATGGCCAAAACTCTGAAATCATCCACCTGACCATTCTCCTCCGCTTCTCATATCGGAGTGTAGACCGGAAGTCACCGTAACAGAAGCCGTGCACTTCGCGCATTATATTCAAACACAGGAAGTTGTCAAAAAGATGACCTTGCGAGGTCACCTCCGCTCACTATCCCCCGAAGCTGTCCACACGGCACAACGCTCCAAAACACTCCCGAGTGTTATTGGAGTTTGAGTTTCACCCCCTAGTTTTTTAGGGGGATAAAACCCCGCTAGACCCTCGATAAAACTCCGGAGTTTAAACCTCCAAATACGTCCACACGGCCAAAAACCCCGATCGACACTCCAGAGTTTTGAAACTCCGGAGTTTCAGCCTCCGTGTGGACACAGCTACTATCTACATAGAATAAGGACATCAACAGATTCACACTTTGTTTGAACAACACACAGTAATCTGCTTCACCCATGAAGCAGAGGGTGTATTGAGTCCATCCCATAATGCTCTGGTTTGGGGAAATTTCACTTCAATAAGGTCATGTGATCCCACAAAAAGCCTATTCTTAACACATAAAAACCCTGACTTTTACACTCATTTTAGCTCAAAAGGTGCTAGTACTCATATTAATGAGCATGGTAATGGAAGGACACCCATTAGGAAGCTCATTAATATACAAGATTTATTGACAAAAAGTGTTTTGTTGAAAAAAAATACATCGGTCCTCGGACCGCTTGTGTCGCCTGCCGTCGCGGTTAGTGAATGATAGGCCTAACATGACCTTTGACCTTGATATGTGACCTCTTTGATCCACCAACAAAATGAGGGATCCCATGTTACACCTATGATTCAAAGTTTGGTCCAATTGAACGTCAACTTTTCAAATGCGGTCAATTTTACATTTCAGCATTTTAACAACGTGACCTCACATGACCTTTACCTTGCCTGTGACTTTGACCTCATCAAAAGTTGGGAATCCATGTTGCCCAATGCCTGTGCCCCAGTTTTGTTTAAATCCATCAAAGTACGAGGATATTACAGACAAATGGTAGACCCTTTTTCTTCAACAACTACAACGAACAACAGACACAGACATCAACAACAGAAACAACAACATTGGACAAAGATCCGCTCTGTGTCTTCTCCTGCCTTAGGGCAGGCAACACCAAAAGGACTGGAATTTTGTAAACTAGTAGCATGCATAGAATTATTGAGTTTTGACCATTGTCTAAATTGTTTTTTTTTGCACTGGTTTGAAGTCAAACAAGGCGACCTCGTATTAACGCGCTGCGTCAAAATAGTCCCGCCTGAATGGTCGCGACCACTAAGATGCGCTAATGCAACTACAATCCCCACCACCCCCTCCCCAACACCCAAACCCACCCCCTCCCCAACACCCCGCAACACCCTATCCCCCCCCCCCACCGGCCCACAACTCCCAACACCCCACAACACTCCCTTCCCAACAACCCACCCTCTTCTCCACACCTGCAAACACTCCACCCTGGCAACAACCCCACCCTGGCAACACCCACCCCCCCTTAACAACCCGCAACACTCCAACCCCATTTCACACCCCCCCCCTCCAACCCCCCTACCCCGTAACACGCCTCCCCCCTGTTGGTAACCCCACCCCTTTTAAAAGGGTGGGTTTTCAAAAATTCTAAAAAGTGGGAACTGGGGTGGGATACTGGATTTTAAATTGCTATAAAGGGTGGTTGGGTTTGTAAAAAGGGTGGGTCAGACCTAAAAGGGGTGGGTTCTGATTTTTAATAAAATTTTTTAGGTTTTTTCTTTTTTTAAATTTTACTTGTTTATAAGTGAGTTAGGGGTGTGTAACATATAACAAGTTAGGTTCCCCTTCAATACAGTGCATTTTTGTGGGCAAAGTGATTTTACATGTGCACAACAAAAATTGGAAGTTATCTTACTCTGTAGTTTATCACACATTTCTGGTCCACAAAAGAAACACGGTGTGACAGCTGTAGAATTTCCAATGAATTACTGAAAAAATGGTTGGGTTATTTACTTTCAATATAAAGAGTGTTTTCATAACAAAAGGGTGGGTAAAAATAAAAATGGGGCCGGCTGGTCCCAAATAGGTCGTTCCCGTATGTATGTGATGGTTCACGAATCATTTCTGAAGATGCACAATTTCAGTTTTGGTTTCATGCTCAAGCCTGAACATGTATTCAGTCATTCCCCCAGCAATAACAATATCAAACATGTAAAAATAATTTCATGTTAACCAGGTCATTGTCCCATCCCGCCAGGACAATGTCCCCTACCTCCAAGGACCATGTCCCATATCCCCAGGACCTTGTCCATACTCCAAGACCATGTCCCATACCCCATGACCATGTCCCATACCTCCAGACAATCTCCATACCTCCAGTACAATGTTCCCATACTCCAGGACAATTCCCATACTCCAGGACAATTCCCATATCCCCAGAAATGTCCCAAATAATTCATGTTAACCAAGATCATTGTCCCCTCCGACGGACAATGTCCCTATCCCCAGGACACTGTCCCATACTCCAGGACAATGTCCCATACCCCAGGAACATTGCCCCATACCCCACGACCATGTCCCCTACCTCCAAGACATGTCCAACCTCCAGGACAATGTCCCATACCTCCAGTACACTGTCCCATACCTCCAGGCAACACTGTCCCAGACCTCCAGGACAATGCCCATATAACCCCCTGACAATGTCCCCCCCCATACCTCCAGTACGATGCCCCATACCTCCAGGACACTGTCCCAAACCCCAAGACCATATCACTCCATACCCCAGGACATGTTCCCATACCCCAGGACAATGTCCATACCTCCAAACAAATGTCCATACCGCCCCCAGGACAATGTCCCATACCTCCAGGACAATGTCCGATACCTCCAGGACAATGTCCCATACCCCAGTACAATGCCCCTACCTCCAGTAACGATCCCAAACGTCCAGGACAATGTCCCATATCCCCAGGACCATATCCATACCCCAGACAATGTCCCGCCATACCCCAACAATGTCCATATCCTCAAACAGGAGAATTTCCCATACCTCCAGGCCACCCTGTCCCATATCCCCAGGACAATGTCCCATCCCCCCAGGAAATTGTCCCCTCCCTGGGACACTTCCCTCTCAGTAAATTCCTATACCTCCATAAGGTCCCATACCTCCAGAACCATGTCCCGATTCCCAGGACTGTTGCCATACACTCAGGACAAGTCCTATACCCCATGACAAAGTCCTATACCCCGGACAATGTCCCATACCCCGAGACCATGTCCCATACCCCAGGACAATGTCCATCCCCCAGGGCAGTGTCCATACCCCCGGACACTGCTTAACCCCAGGCAATTCCCATAACCCAGGACAAACATACTGTTGTATATCGAATCAGTTTGAAATCTGTACCTCGCATCCCTCCAAGTTTCACAGCCCTGGTGACTTACAGATCTCCAGATATTGTGTTTCAAAAGTGTCAATGAAAATCAAGAAATTAGGTCAAATATGCTAATTAATTATGCAAATTAGTAACTTAAACTGCATTCTACTGTTTTAAATCGAATCAGTTTGAGATCCTGAACCCCCGCACCCCTCCACCAGTTTCATCGCTCTGTGTGACTTACAGATCTCCAGATATTGTTTACACAAAAAAGTGTCAATGAAAATCATGAAAATAGTCAAATAAGCAATTATCGCAAATTTAGTATTAGAATGCATATATTACTGTTGTAAATTAATCAGTTCGAGAATCGTAAAACCCCGCATTCCTCCACCATGTTTCAGATCTGTGTGACTTACAGATCTCGAGATATTTTGTTCACAAGAAAAGCTCACGACGACGCAGACGCCACACGAATCAATCATGTCTGCCATAATGTTCCTTTCTATCGGACGACCTAAAAAGGGTGGGTTACAAACACCACTGCCAACTATACTCCGCCTTCCCAACACCCCACAACACGCCACTCTCCCCTCCCCTCCCCACACCCAACACCCCCCCCCAACCCTCCGAACACTCCCATCCCTACGGGGTCTCACCACACCGCCGAACCCGTCACACCCCCCTCCACACACCCCTTCCCAACATCACATGCAACACTACCCCCTCCCCAACCCCCGCCAACAACATCCAACCCCCTCCCCAACACTCCGCAACACCTAAACCCCCTAACCCCCTCCCACAACCCCCACCAACACACAACTCCTCCACAACACCCCCCACTCCCCAAGGTATCGTAGTCTCATGTAGCAAATAGAAGTTTGCCTATCCGACCTACCATTTCAGAGATACACAAAAAGTAAGCAAAAATGGAGAAGCAAATATGCATATTTTAATTAGCATCATTTGCGACCTAAGACCATATATCACATCCTTTTCAATTGCAAAAAAGATGTGGCCGCCGATAGCTATCAACAGTGGCTGGCTGTTTAGTAATCCTCCGATGTACCGTTTCAAAAATATGGCATTACGCGGATTTTTGCATATTAATTAATTGCTCATTTGCATACTCAATTTGCCCGAAATACGCCACAAATCTAATCAGGTTGAGAACTCTTCAGCCGCTTCCTTCCACCAAGTTACATCATTATAGGCCATACGGAACTCCAGAAAACTTGTACACAGGCCTTGTAGGAAGATTTTCATAAATTATGCAAATTAGATACTCAATTAGCATATTTTATGCCCAAAATCTAATCAGGTCGAGAACTCATCAACCCGCTTCTTTCCACCAAGTTACATCATTGTCGCCCTCACGGAACTCCAGATCGTATACAAACATAGGTTAACATTTTTATCACGGACGGACGGACGAACGGACGGACGAACGGACGGACGAAAGGACGGACGCTGCTCATTTTATAGTCCCCGTTCCGAACTCGTTCGGCGGGGACAAAAACTGAGTCAAAATGTCTTCCTGTTACTGTGGAATTGCCCCTCTGCAGTTACTCAAGAGTACCTTCACAGGTACTCCACTGCCTAGTAGAAGACAGCACTTTGGCTCATAGAGGCCGCCAAATATTCCAAATATATTATTGTTTACCCCTTTTCCGATCATTTTCAAGCTTAGTAACATCTATATTTGAGTTAAGCATCCCCAAAACCCCTATATATGACATTTTGTGTAAAAATATTTAACACAGTTGATCAAAATGTTAAATAATGAATAAGATTGCTAAAATAATCACATAGAGCTAAGAGCTCAATTGCATGGAAGTACCAACACAGGTACTCCCGCAATGGGTAACTAGTGGTTAAGGTACTGCGTGTGCACCTAGGTGGATGATTACCCCCACTTTTACGGCCGGCGATATGGTACCTATGCGGGTGGGTAATCTGGCAGAGCTACTTAACAGGTACTCCAATAAAGAAATTGACTGCTATGTAATCCTGTCCTAGCAGTAACCTAAACTCTAACCACAAACCCAACTCCATGGCCTCTTAACGCTATAACCCCAGCACTTAAGTTAAGCTAAAGGCAATCCCAATCCCTAAACCTATACTGCACTCGGCATACTCTTAAGGTTCGTTCATACTACGCTGCACTGCGCAGTGCAGTGTCGATATATCGATCATTTGCTGCAGCAACTCAACGTAGCCTGCTGCAGCTGCAGTCAAAATAAATTTAACTCGGTTGCAGTACCGCAATGCAGTATACTGGACAGAGACCGTATTCGAGCACTGCAACTTACCGCAACGCACGTTGCAGCGTAGTATGAACGAACCTTTACAGACTGTGCATAAACTAAAAATTGATCTAAAACACCAAAAGATAAAACACAGCGTTCTCCAGAACACTAGTGTCATCTGACATTGCAGTTTGTGAATGCGGTCAAAGGTCACATGGGGTCATCACAGGTCAATCTGCATTCACCCAATATAAGTCTTGGGCCAGTAGTTCTTCTGATCGAGTACATGAAGTGAATTGAGCAATGGATAAAAAGAATAAGTTCCATAAGTGTAGGGTTAACATTTTTGCCACACACAGCACTTACAAAAAACATACATTGTATACAACTACAAATTATTGAAAATTATAAAAAAATTTGTAGCATTGTGGATCAGTTATTTGAAAATCCACCCAGCACTCAAAAACCTTTGCAACCCTGACACACACAGTAATGCAGGGGTCATTAGGGGTCTATTTGTGTACACCCCATATGAAGTTTGGGCCACTGGTTCTACTGACTGAGTTTGGTTGTAATTGGCTCAAGCAATTGGCAGAGAATGGCAAAAAAGAGTAGCACGCACAGATACATGTAGATACACAGACAGACACAGATACTTAATCCCTATGTGCCATTCTGCTTGCAGAAGATGACACAAAAATTTGGTTGGTATTCTGAAAGGGAGACTAACATTAGACCTGGGTTTAAACCAGGGTTAGTCCTACATGAACATACTTTTTTCCCTTAAAAAATGCTGTGAAAGTTAAATTAACAGGTGAGAAAATTCCTCATGAATGGCCATTCCGGTCCATCCATGAGGATTTTCTCACCTGTTACAGCACATTTTTAGAGTATGTTAGAAGGAAAGGGAAGAAGGTCAACTCATGTAGGACTAACCCTGGTTTAAAGCCAGGTCTAAAGTTAGACTCCCTTTCAGAATACCAGCCATTGTTTTTAGTTTTGTAACCTACAGGCTGGTTATACAAAATTTCCAATGCAAGAAAGTGAAAAAACTCAAACTTTGATCAAAATTGAGAGTGCTTTTGTTTACATTTTGAAGAAAATAACTGATAGCAGTTTTACAAACAGAATAAGCTTACATGTAGTTAACTCTGCATGTATACAAAAGCTAGCATATTTCTTGTCTGAAGAAGTGTGGTTTTACTATTGGAGGTTTAACAATTTTGTTTATCTAGAGGAAATTTGTTTCAAAATTATCTTTGTGTGAGACGTATGATGACCTTCCTTGGACACCACATGTCTATTATAATACACTACACTTTTGTTTACAAACTAATGTAAGAGAAATTTTAAAGTAATAAAATAAAAAAAATAAACAAATAAAAATAATAAAAATGAAAACAGTAATCCCAAGAAAAAGCATTAATTGAATAATTAAAAAGATGAATCAAGCAGCATGCAAAAAATGGTTAAACTTGGCTTTTTTAGCTACCAATGTTAGTGCAAATTTGAATGCATGTATTATGTGTGTGCAACTAGCAAATGATCAGAATAAATAAACGAGTGCCACCATATAAAACAGGCGCACATAGAATTAAAGAGACATGAGGACATTTCCAGAGAGAAGCGCCCTCAATTTTTTTTGAACCCAGGTTTTTTGCATATTTGGAATGCTTACCAATGTATTAGATCACAACTGAAGCGAATAAGCCGAATATGCCGTCTTTATGTAATAAGATGATGATTTAGTAATTTCTGTCGTGCACGACAGAAATTCAAAGCACGGTTTCCTATAGGGACGATTAGGATAGCAGGCCAGTTCAAAACAAGGTTTGCGGTTTTCTTTCGTGCTTGTTTGTCCCATAAACCTTTGAAACGCTCTCAGTAGGTGGTGTACAACCGATCGAGTGCAATTGGAGAGAAATTTGTATCCTCAAAAAAATCTCCTCCTGTCACTTCAAGGAAAGATATTTTTCTCAAAATGATAGCAGAGAAAATGGCTCAAATACAAAAAAATTGCCAGGTAAATTACCATCAAAATTTTTAATTAGACAACTTCATCTCTCAAAAATGGTTGATGCTCTATTTGTACTATAAGATTCACAATCTCTTCCAATTATAATATTCAATATTTCTCTGTTTCTTTCATAATTTAATGAAACATTTAGGTATATCATAATGCAAAAGCTTAAATCTGGTTGGTATAGTCTTTTTATGTGTCCAATGTATTAGTTAGTGGCCAGTGGCCACAGATGCATGCATAGGTTTCCAACAAATTGATGTCACAAATGACATGTATACTTGCAAAAAATAATTTTCTTAATTTTGTTGTTGCTGTTGTTGTTGTAACATTAGCCATTATTATCTTTAATAATGGCTAATTTTAGCCATTATTATCTTTAATAATGGCTAATTTATTTCTCTTCTTGAAGTAATAACAAAAAACATGCAATGCAAATTTATCAAAATGCCATATCAACATACAGAGAAGAGCTATCACCAAGCAGGGATCTACATACATGTATATTTTATTGATTATAAAATAAAAAAAACATGTAAGATCATCCCTGATATTCTTGTCTGACCTTAGTGCTTATCCGGCCAGAACCGTCATCCGAAAACTGCACGAGACACAAACAAAGAGTAAGAATTAGTAAAAACACAAATATAAAAGGATTAGAAACACCTATGGGACCTTCCAGTTGGGTTGAATGAATGACCAACATATTAATGCAAAAAGAGTGCTACATTTATTTTATATCTACCTATTTTTATACCTTTATTATACCAAGTTTTATTTCACTTTGCTCTTTGCATTGTAAGTGTTGAATATAACGTATGTATGGTCAATGTTCAGATTGCTAGTTGTAATCTTTTTTATATCAATCAAAAAGTGCACTTCTGCAGTAACTTCTCTTTTCACAACTTATTAAACTAACCCAAAAATTTTCCTGCGGTACTTTGTGGAATCATGTAAAATTTTTTATTTTGCAATAAAGTTTTAATAATCTGATTATCTGAACATATTTGGACTTGAAACAATATTAAACCAAGGATATGTGATAATAATGTCCCATTCATAAACAATTTAAAAAAATTGCAATGATGACAAAATGGAGAATGTTACCTGGTTACCCACTATACCGTATTGTCCGTCATAAAAGCTCCCCCAATAAATGTCCCCTCAATTTTTTGGGGACAAGATGTTCCTAAAAATACAAAAAATGAAGCCATACATGCAAGAATACACTGATAATTAACAATCGTGATTGTGAAATTGGCGGCAGATTTGCCAGCCTGAAACTTGCTAATATGTGCACAATTCACCCAGTATAATTGTCAAATTGAAGTGTAGATACCTTTGACAATTTGAGATTTTCATAGAAATTCCATCTCTCCATGTAAAAGGTTGTTAACACTTAACCCGGACTTTGGTCTACTTCTAGCCCAGATTCGCTTCAGCGGTTCCATTGTTTTAGCGGAGTGAAGTTGAACCATTGCTGAAAGCTAGAGCAAAGACAGAGCAATCCTGACCGCAGCCTACTCTAGATTTCTAGCCACAATGTCTCGCCTCGGAGCCGTTTTTCAATGAAACTGCAACCCGATATCAGCTGGTGTGCCCACACAAGTTTTCATACAGCCAGGCCCGTACCGGGGGGGTGGGGGAGGAGGGTCGCACCCCCCCAAATTCCACAAAAGGGGAAAAAGGTTCACTTTTTGCCGATTTTTTTTTTATAAAAGGTCCAAAATTTAGAGAAAATATGACAAAAAAGGCCACTTTTTGGTGATGAGATGTTCAAAACGTCCAAGAAAGGACCATTTTAGGGGGGTTAGGTCCATTTTTTCCAAAATAGGTCCACTTTTTCGAAGGCCCACACCCCCGTAAAAAAAATCCTGCGTACGGCCCTGCATACAGCTGTGGATGAAGCTATTGTTGATGTTGTTGAGTCTTTTTCTTTTTTGCAGGAGCACCGGGCATTCCAGATGGTGCTCACTATGGTTTGCAATGAAAATGTAACTGAACAAATGACCAAGATAATAAACATCCCTTTTTGAAAAAAAATTCATGCCCCGAGGCACTTAATATAGACAATACGGTATGCCAAATAACAAAGGAACATATCTTGAAGTTACAACAGATTTGATTACAAAATTGCTTGTCACTTAGTTGCAATAAAAGCAAATGCTCTCATGTAATTTGTCAATCTTTGGTTTAAACCTATACTGTAGTCCAAACATTACTCCATAGATTTTGAGAACATCCTACTTTAGATTTGCACACACCAAAAGTTACTTTACATTTTGATAAAGAAATAAGGAATGTTTACTTAAAATTTTAAACTTTTGCCAAAATTGTGAGTTAAAGGTACATGTAAGAAAGTGTTGATTGATTAGCTAACATTGTAAAAATAGCAAATTCAAGATGATTTTAGCTATCAAGGGATACTTGGGTGAAATTACAGATAGAAAAAGTATAATGGTCTAACTATTTGAAATCTTCCACACGCACACACACACACACACACATGCATGCATGCACACACATATGCACATACACACACTCACATAAACAAACAACTCCTAAATGCAAATAATCAATTGTATATATGTTTGCTGTTTGCTATGCAAACCTGAAAAGAATAACAAAAAACAAGAAACACGAACAGATAGTAACAAACAAACAAAATAAATTTGTTAAGGCTAGATGTGATTAAAATTGTCAAATACAAAACAAGTGACTCATGCATTTTTTCTGAACCTGTTAGAAATACTTAAAATTCCTTAAAAATAAAGTAAATTTGTTAGACTTAACAGCCAGAAGAGGTAGAAAGTGTTATACCAGCAAACAATACTCAAAATTTAACAGAGAATCTGAGTAAAATTCAAACAACTTACTGTGGGTCCACCGCTCTCATAAAGAGGACACTTCTGTTTGATCTTGGCCAATTCCATGTTGACCTGTTTGCTGACTAACGTCATGGGATTACCTCCCAAT
The DNA here is from genome assembly GCA_023653785.1 of Ophioderma brevispina. Classification (NCBI taxonomy): domain Eukaryota; kingdom Metazoa; phylum Echinodermata; class Ophiuroidea; order Amphilepidida; family Ophiodermatidae; genus Ophioderma; species Ophioderma brevispina. The sequence goes on from JAMKCH010019759.1 coordinate 13,364, forward strand.
CCCGTAACCACCATAGCACCCAGATCCGCCACGTAGTTGCCTTTACGATAAGTCGTCACTCGTCCTCCGACGCGGTCCCTTGCCTCTAGGATTGTCACGTCCATACCAAATGATTGGAGCTGTCTAGCCGCTGCCAGCCCTGCTATGCCAGCACCTACGATTAGTACTTTGCCGATAGTTTTGGTTGGTAGGGGCTTAAGACGCTTGTATACACCAAAGTTGACGTAGCCATGTCTCTCCAGGTATGCATGGACTCTTGATACTAATTGGACATCACCTGATGGAAATGGACATTGTCAAAAGTTATGTTTATTTAAAGTACATGTAAATTAATAATAATCATTAATCAGTTTTTATATAGCGCTTTATCACCGTAAACAGTCTCCAAGCGCTGTTGCCTATTATTATTATGTCGCCATTAGGAAATCGTCACAATCATTTCACTTCATCTAGGTAGCTGCCGGCCAAGCGCACATCCTATCAGCACTTACATTGTAGATTGTAATATCCCCCATAACATGACAGCTCCACAGATTTCGGTTGGGTCGGCGAGGCAACTGAGATATCTTGCCCAGGGACACAAACACGTAGGCCACGGCGGGGCTCGAACTCATGCTCTAATGATCACGAGTCCTGCCTTTTCCCACTGGACCACACGCGCTCTCAAGAGTAGACATGTATATCATCTGAACCGTTGACCTAAATATAGTATATGTGCCTAATCGTACGTGCAGATTCGCTCTACTCCAGTTAAAAATTGCCTAGCAAGGGTCCGGGTAAAGGGTTAAAGCCAAGTGGGAAGTAAGACTTGCTCATACCATTATACTCTGACTTGGCCCTCATTGCCACCAATTGATCAGATATGTGTGGTTAGACTTTGCAAAGTCCTGGGATATTTGGACCCATCCAATTATGCCTGATACCAGTCTACTTCGAGCCTTCCTTTGCCCCCTCCCACAATCAAAAGTATTTAATCTAAAAAAAAAGTTTCCTTGTGTACTTACTGTTGTATGGAGCCTCTATCTGTGGTAAGGCATTCTCAAATGTTAGCTGTAGCTTGGGATTCTCCATCCAGAGTTGTAACTGAAATTGAAATGATAAACAAGAGTGTCAATGGTGCTGTAAGTTTCTGCATGAGACAAATTGTGTAAACTATGGAACATTTCAGTCACAACCGTAACCCTACCAAATCTGACTGGCATTATAAGCGATCATGGTTATTTGAGCACTGATAAATGCCTACTGCAAATTTAGTGAAAAAATGGCAAATTGCTGATAAGTGCCGCTGGCCATTTAACCCCAAGGAAACCGAATGGCTGATACAGTATCTTGCAGGAATTTTCTCCTCAGGGGGTAAAACATATTTAAAAATCATTAAAATATTTTTTTTGTAATTCCCCTCAGGAATATGAATGCTTGTAAGTGCCTGCCGGGTATTTACCCCTCAGAAACCCACATCTGATGCCTGCATGTGGTGCATTTAATTACAGTTTTTCCAAGGAATAGCACGTAAATGTCAATGGGATTATGGTCTATCTAATGGGAGCAGCCGAGCTTGCTGTTCAGCCATGTAGCGCCAAATGTCCCTGTTGTCAGTAAGTTGGGGATGTCAGATGGATCCTGCTGGATGTCTCGAGGCAACACAATCAATGTAGTAAAGGGCCGACGCCCGGTTTGGCATGGTAACTTCCAAATTTGACGTCCGAGACTACTTGATCATCGCACGATGACAGTGACCGGCAAACGTGCACGGTTTGGCAACAGAAGATGAAATTGGAGGGATCTCCATATATCTGTGCTGTGGTTTTGTGCTTTGGCTTTGGGATTTGGAGTGCAGCTGGGTATTAAGTGAACTAAAATTGGCTGAATTAATCTACATTTCATCGAGTCTTCAAGATCTATCAGGAGCAGCAGCATTCTAAACTACAGTGTGAGGACAGATAGACATGTATGCAGCTATCATAACGGCTCGTAACAATAACCAGGGGCGGGTCTATTCCCATTATTCATCCAGAAGCGGGGATATATTTTACCCCTGGGGAAGGAATTTGGTTTATGTATTTTTTTTTTAATTACCGACCTACAATAATTGATAGGATGTTTCCCTAGTCCCACGAGAAGGGGACTTCAAGGGAAAATTGTGCAAGATCAAGATATTTTGCCTTTCCCTTTAAATTCAAAATGAAAAATCATTTGGGTTATTGTCTTTTAGGGGAAGATTTGGGGAAGGATTTTAACAAACCCATGTGTCAAGGAGGGGGAATAATTTTCTAGAAGAACAGAACCCCTGCCTAACCCATACCTTCTCCTGGGGGCCTTAATGCCCAGCAGTCACTAATAGGCAAATGTATTTTCCCTGAACCCTAACATACGGCCGATCCATGATAGCCAACGCAAACTTGGTCCCCGCAGGTCCTAAAAGTTTCTCGTGCCATCGCGCCGTGACAAGTTTTTGGTCGCCATACTCTCATCATTGGACCCTCAAATTCGCATCTGGGCCGTCTTACCCCCGGAAAATGACGCGATTTCCCCCCCCCTCGTTGCCTCTGGGCCCGTCTTTCCCCTGGAAAATGACCGGCGTGTTCCTCGTTGGCACCTGGGACGTCATTCCCCGGAAATGATGCGATGCTTTTCCAACTCTTCCGGACGGTTCTGCCCCGCAAAGGCACTGCTTTTTCATCAGGCGGGTGACACTGTGTACAATGCCCATATACAATTTCGATTTCGATGGTTGATCGCGCCACCATTTTCGATAGAAGCTACTTTTAAATTATGCATAAACGCATTCATGACGTAAACCGGAGCATGAAGTAGCGTTAATAGCGCCCGCACCGATATGACGTAGCGTAAATGGCCACTCACGACTGGCGAACTATATGCACAAATTTCATGCAAATCAGTGTGAAGTACGCATCCATTATTTATTTATTATTTATATCCCCCTGTTCTCATTGCATCGCTTACTCTATGGTCCTAAACCTTGCATCTGAGACGTCTTTTCGGAAAATGCTCGATGTTTCCTCGTTGCATCTGGCCGTCTCCCGGGGAAATGACGCGAGTTCCTCTCGTTGCATCTGGGCCGTCTCCGGGAAAATGACGTGATTTTTTTCGTTGCACTATCTGCTGGGCCGTATTGACTTACGCTACTTAATCCTGTGCCGGGAAAAACGGCCGAGATGTGAACTCAAACCATTTGGCTCTCGTGCATCTGGGCCGTTAAAAATAGATTGCCCTTCGGTGCATTTGGGCCGTTGGTTGGCAAAACGACCCGGTCCGGGTTAGGGTTAATGCCCAGCAAGCACCCATAGGCACTTGTGCATTTAAATGCTAGCTAGGCATTTACTCTCTATAACTATTTCTGTGGAAAAACTGTCCCACAGGCAATTCAGCATTCAGTTTCCCAAGTGGCAAATGCCCAGGAGGCACTCATAGGCAATCGGCATTTTCCCCTTTATTTTGTTTTATTTTGTTTGTTTTTTAATTTTTTAGCTAGCAGTTATATAGGTATGAATACAGAGTGGCATAAAGGGCTTTTTTCATTGTAGGGTTAGAGTTTAGGGTTTTTTTTCAATACATTTTGCTAGGACTGAGGAAAAAATGCCCAGCAGCCACTTATCAGCACTGGCCAATTCTTTTTTCAATTTCACTAAATGCCCAAGAGGCATTTATCAGCACTCAAAAAATAATTGCCTGTAAGTGCTGATCGGACTGGTTATGGTTACAGCTATGCTATGCCACATCTGTGGTTCAAAGCCCAACATTTCAGGTCTACATGCAAAACATTAAAAAAGTGCCAGGGAGAAGGAATGTTTGCTTCAACTTTTGCTGTCATCAGATATTGATGCAACTCCATAATTTAAATGCATTAAATGTATCTGAATGAGGACAATGCATTTAACTTACATAGCTACTTGCTTGATGAAACATATCCCCTCAAGGGCAAAAGGAAATGTGATAACAACAAAAACAATAAAATTGTAATTAATTCATTACCAGTCTATTTCTGATGTAAAGAAATAATTTCTGTGTCTGTGCTGGGCTTTGGATGATGTCAGGAAAACAAGCTGCCTCCTGGGATGTCATTTTGTCATGCGGTAAACGACCAGAAAACGCAGCACCCTCAAGGCCTGGAAAATAGAGAAAAATGTTACAGTTTAGTCATAAGCACAAGTGAAAAGGCTGATTTTCAAACAGTACATATATTTCAAGAATACCACTGTGCCATAACATGTATTGTCTGTATTCTACCTCACATGAAACCATGTCACCAGAGCGTATATTGAGTCAATCCCACAATGCATCAGTTTTGGGAAATTTCACCTCAATAAGGTCATGTGATCCCACAAAAATCCTATTAAAACACCGACTTTTACACTAATTTTAGCCCACAATGCATTAGTACTTAGGTAATCTTTAGCAAGATCATGAAATGTCTTGTGGTTCTTAAACTTCTTGAACACTTTTTTATCCCTAAGTACTGACATGTGTTTTGTACAGTACAATATAGGCACATTGCAATGCATTTTGGGATTGGTTCAAAACACCCTCTGCCTTTGAGTTAAATTGATTCAGTGGTTTGGATATATCACAAATATAACCAAAAATATGTATCAAAATACATCGTTCCCCGGAACGCTTGTGTCCCCTGCCATCACGGTTTGCCAACAAGAGTCGCAGTTTGGTAATGTAAGTTCACATAGGGGTCATCAAAGGTCAACCTGTTGACAACTCATGAGTTGGGCCAGTAGTTCTTATGACCAATTTTGTAAGAAGTTGAACAGCGAACACATTTATGTGAGTAATGTCATGTTATAGATTTTGACAAAACTGGGTCAAAGTTCACATAGGGGTCATCAGAGGTGAACCTGTTTACACCACATATGAGCCTTGGGCCAGTGGTTCTTCTGACTAAGTATGAAGTTATATCATATAAGAGAAATGATCAATTGTTAACCTTTGAACTTGTGTCAAAGGTCACATAGGGGTCAAAGGTAAATCTGTGTACATACCAAAAGTCTTGATGCAGGTACTTTTTGAGTAACTTTGGTGGCCATAGCATCTTATGTGCCAAAGAAATGTTGTTTTATAGATTTTCACAAATTGGGGTCAAAAGTTCATATAGGGGTCATCAGAGGTCAACCTGTTTACACCACATATGAGCCTTTGGCCGGTGGTTCTTCTGACCAAGTATGGAGTAAATCGGTGAATAAATATGTGAGACATTATCAATTGTTAACCTTTGATTTAATAATGAAATTGGGTCAAAGGTCACATAGGGGTCATCAAAGGTCAGTCTGTGTACATCCCACATTAAGTCTTGGCCAGTGGTTCTTTTGGAGCAACTTTGGTGGCCATAGCATCTTATATGCCGAAGAAATGTGTTATAGATGTCAACAAAATGGGGTCAAAGTTCACATAGGAGTCATCAGAGGTCAACCTGTTTATATCACATATGAGCCATGGGCCAGTGGTTATTCTGATCAACTATGACGTTAATCAGTGAATACATTTGTGAGAAATTATCAATTATTGTTTGATTTTAATTAAATTGGGTCAAAGGGCATGTAGGGGTCATCAAAGGTCAATCTGTGTACATCCCACATTAAGTCTTGGCCAGCAGTTCTTTTTGAGTAACTTTGGTGGCCACAGCATTTTATGTGCCAAAGAAATGTTGTTTTATAGATTTTCACAGAATGGGGTCAAACTTCACATGAGTCATCAGAGGTCACTCTGTTTACATCACATATGAGCCTTGGGCCAGCGGTTCTTCTGACCAACTACGACGTTAATCAGTCAATGTGTAATGTGAGAAATGACCAATTGTTTTAAAACCTGTGTTTATGGCCACTGCTCACATCACAGCCCACAACCAACAGCTCACAGCAGAAAAAGGTATCCCTATGTGTCTTCCTGCTAAAGCAGGTGACACAAAAATGGTCCACTTATAGATAAGGTTAATAGAGAACACATTTCTCATGATACCATAAATTCACTGGGGTTATGACAAAAAAAAATAGCTTTCTTCTAATACGGTACTGAAATCTTACATGGGAGATGCGGCTGTGGATTGGCTTACCAACTTTTAAGTTACAGAAAATTACTTCTCTATAATAGGCCTATAGTATTAGTAAACAAAAATCAGACTAACAATGTTGTGTGTTATTGTCTTTCTCACTTGTGGACACAAAAGCTTACCTCCTTTGGGCTCTTCAATGTCACTTTCATCCATCTCAGGTGCCATTTCTTCACTTGGTGGTTTACTGTGATTATTGCCTCCACCGGGTCTTTTCTGGTGTCTATCTTCTTCCGAGAAGTATTCATCTTCAGACAGGTTGGCCAACTTATCATCCATTTCCTTGTATTCCACCTAGTAGGAGTAGTGTAGTAGGAGTTTAATCAATAAATGTACCACGTACAATACAAAATTTAAAATTTTAAGCAATCTATTTTAATTATTATTTCTACCAAAATACAAATTTTACCAGTACCATAATAAACTTGCCATTTCTGCCAATTACAATTTCTTTTGTCAATTCACAATAAAATTTTTAGGAATACCCAATTCAAACCTGAAGACTAGACAAGATGACATTCACTGCAACTTCCTGCCTTTTCCCTCAGACAAAACAGAAGAGGTACATGTATAATGTAGGGAACTGGAACTACATGTATCTGAGGGCACTCTACTTTAACTGAACTAGTGCATAAATTTCCCCTGTGTGTAACCTTTGACTTGTGTGTGACCTTTGACTTCAGATTTGTTCTGTGCTCAGGTCAGTGGTCCCTTTGATCAAATTTGGTGATCACAGAGCATTTCTACACAAATTAACCTCTAGGTGACCTTTGACCTTTTGGGTCACTCTGAAACCCCACTAACAAAGGTCAGACTGTCCTCCCCTACCTTCATGCCAAATATCAGCCCCATATATGTATGTCAAAGCATAATGAAACACATAGCCGGACAGAATACAGATCTCATTTTCTTAGTACTAGTGCATTTCTCCCATATGTAACCTTTGACCTGTGTGTGTGACCTTTGACCTCAGATTTGTTCTGTGCTCAGGTCAGTAGTCCTCTTGACCAAATTTGGTGGTCATAGCCTAGCATTTCTATGCAAATTGACCTCTAGATGACTTTTGACCTTTTGGGTCACTCTGAAACCCTGCAAACAAATATCAAACTGCCCTCCCCACCTTCATACCAAATATCAACCCCATATATGTCAAAGCATAACGAAACACATAGCCGGACAGACAGACCGATCTCATTTTTTTTAGATAGATGGTACCAAATTATAATATTGTGAAGTTCACTGTCATCATGGTCATCAACAGAGCACTGTGATTTGTGGTTACAAGGTTACTTTCTGGCTTGAAATACAGGTGGGACCATGAATTTTGCTGGAATGAGTGACCTTTTATAATTGTTCATATCTGGCTAACTCCATGTGACTGACGGGAAATTTTAAGCATCTTTTAGTTTTTCAAAAGCCTGCAGAAAAAATCTGCATGGCACAGCCCCAAAAGACAAAAGCAAAGAGAACATGTCATATCTCAATTAAAAAAACACAAATTGAAACCAAATGTTTTAATGCCTGTGCGGTTGCACTTCGAAGTGAGCGTGACTGATGGGACAATAAAGTACCATCACTTTTGCGCATAACTGTAAGACAAAAAGCAGCACACCAGAGTGCAACTAGGTGCGAGTCCAGGGTGTCCCCAAAAACTTATGCAAGCAGATAAACTCCAATTTCTCGACTAGTTTTACTTCCCACTCTTTCATTTGACACCACCCTAGGGGTCACAACATTTTCCATTGTGGAGATATTAATCTTGAGAAGTCCTCAACAAGAGCATAACTAAGAAGTTTAGGAGTAGCACCCCCAGGTTTGCATTTTTATAGTATTCTATACCTCTCATTCTTTCATTTGACACCACCCTAGGGGTCACAACATTTTCCGTTGTGGAGATATTAATCTTGAAATGTCCCCAACATAAGCATAACCAAGAGATGTTTAGGAGTAGCACCCCCAGGTTTGCATTTATAGTATTCTTTATTTCCTGCTCTTTCATTTGACACCACCCCAGGGGTCACAACATTTTCCATTGTGGAGATATTAATGAAAAGTCAAACAAAAATCCCTTAAATTCACTAAATTTAGTAAAAATATGAAAATTTACTCAATTTGGCAACACTATTTTTGAAAATATCATGTGACCACATTTTACATTTGAGTCCCATACGGGGTCTGGAAAGCGGTAAAACGTCCAATTTTATGACTTTTCACATTTTTCCAGAAATGCAAACAGGCTGGCAACCCAAAAGACTGACCCACTTCATTTGACACCACCCCAGGGGTCACAACATTTTCCATTGTGGCGATATTAATCATGAAAAGT
>JAMKCH010019760.1:0-38680 GCA_023653785.1 Ophioderma brevispina
AATTTTAAATAGAGCATGGTCAGACTGGATTGTTTTCATTGTTATGGTTAATATAATCCCGTTTTTTTCGACGAAACCACTCGATATGTGGTCAATAATTATTTTATAGAGTATATTGTATATTCGTTGTGTGGGTTCTCCTTTAACATGCAGTTTATTCCGTTGAGGTTTCCGAATTCATTTCATAGGGTGGTGGCACAATAAAATTCTTTCCGACTGGCAAATGAGTTTTTACGAAGTGGAAAACTGGCAAATGAGTTTCAAATACAGACAAATGCTATACAAATTAAAATCATGCCCATCACTAATAATTACTCTTTACAGCCTATGTGGCAAAGTACTATTAGATAGAGACATGATACTACAGTGTACAAATACTACATGGTTAGAGGGAAATAGGGCACACTATTTTCCCGAGGTACTGGCTACGGGCCTATCACCCCGAACCCGAAGGGTGAGGGGTGATAAGCACATAGACAGTACCAAGGGAAAATAGTGTGCCCTATTTCCCAATATAAACCATGTAGTATTTGTTTTATTACACCTCACTGTGACTCTGGGAACGAGGTTGTAGGGAAACAGTCCAATCTATTTCCCTAGGGAAATTGCATGTGTAATAGCAATCAGCCAATGAAATAGCACGATTTTGTTTATGAATATTCATGAGGTGTAATAAAAAGTCATACATACTTGGGAAGTTGGGTATACTATCTATTGAGCATTAGCAATGACCTCAAATGGTCAAATCACAAAAGGCGTGTTTCTATTGAAGATCCTGTTAGGCCAATGGAATTTGATTCTTAGTTTCCTGTTGGAGATTTTTAAAAGGTGACGAGGTACAATTTCATAATTTACTGTCATTTCATTATTTACTGTAATTTCATTATTACATGTACATCTAAAGGCATCTTGAATACACTAGTAACCTTATATTTATTACATAAAACAAAGTTTCCAAGTGCCTAATTAATAAAACATGGGTATTTGCAGGTTTATTTCTTCACAAGTTTAAAAATCAGTTCAAGCATTTTTGCACCCGGTATTGTGACAAGCGGGACAAAAATCTGGCGGAAATTCATTATTTATGGTATACTGTGACACCCCTCCCAAGTTAACTGCTCAAAATGAACAGGAAGGGATGCTTGAATATTTTGAGCAACTGAAAGTTTGTTTTTATCATAAAGTTTTCAAGAAAAACAATTTTTCCACAAAATAATGAAATATTTGCCACAGCGGCAAATCTGATGCGCGCTCCAACAGGAAACTAAGAATCAAATTCCCTTGGCCTTAGTGTTAACTGGCAAAATAGCGAGGAAAAGGCAGATAATGGTCAGTTTCTGATTGGGCGCTAGAATACCGGTCGGTAAGTTCACTGGTCAACTCTGTACCACACTTTTTCCAGCAAAAGGTCATACACTGGGGAGTAGCACAAAGTATTCCGAGTTCAAACATGGCAGGACCTGTGGTATTTAGTAGGTTATGGCCATGCGTTTCAAGGTGGGAACCTCTTTAGGGTGGAGTTGTGACATTTTTCTTAAAAACATGACATCATTCTGGTTGTTTTGGTATGAAGATGGAGGTCTACACCTTCATGTTGGTCCCTTTGAAAGCCTGATCTTTCTCTTTCATTGACACAAACTCAGGTTTTCAATGATTATAATTAATTTTTGTCCCCGCCGCCGACGATTTGTGTTCGGGACCGGGTGGACTATGAAATGAGCCGCGTCCGTTCGGGGTTCAGTTCCGTTAGTCAGTCTGTCCGTCCGTTCTGTGACAAAAATGTTAACCCATGTTGTAACCATTTATCTTGAGAGTTCCGTAAGGGTAACAATGATGAAACTTGGTGGAAAGAAGCGGGCTGATGAGTTCTCGACATGTTAGATTGTGGCCCCTTTTAAAATTGCAATTAAGTATTAATTTGGCAAGAATTTATGAGGCAATGGTCCTGCAAGGCATGTGTACAGTTTTCTGGAGTTTCCGTAAGTGTATGACGATGTAACTGGGTGGAAGGAAGCGGGCTGAGAGTTCTTGACCTGATTTAGGATTTTGGGGGGCGTATTTTTTTTTTTTTTTTCGGGCCAAAATGAAATATGCAAAGAGCTAATTAATATGCAAAAATCAGGATTAATTTGCTATATTTGTTTAAAAGGTTTGCTACATCGATACTCAAAATTCCTGCGCGGCACGACAGGCCTATCATGAGCACATCTTTTTTGCAATTGACGTATGTGATATAGCGGCTTAGGTATGCAAAATGAGCTAATTATTAAAACAGTTGAATTGCGTTTCTTGAAACGTTACATCGGAAGGCCAAAATCCTTCGCTACATGAGACCCTATGCTTAGGGGAGGGGGTGTGGGTGAGGGTGGGGGGGGGGAGCAGGGAGATAGGTGTGGGAGGGAGGGGCGGGCGGGGAGGGCAGGGGCGGCTTGAGGAGGGAGGGGGGGGGAGTATGGCAGGGCGGGATGGGGGGTTGGGGATGGGGAGGGGGAGGAGGGGGCGGGGCGGTGGCGGGACCGAGGGGGGTCGCGGCGGGCAGGGGGTGGGGAGCGGGTGGGAGGTCGGACAGGGCGAAGGGCCGTTGGTGGCGTGGGGGTGGGGAGGGCGGAGGACTGGGGCAGCGCGGCGCTGGGGGCGGAGTAGGGAAAGGCGGGTTGGGGGGTGGGGGAGAAAGGGGAGAGGCTGGAGGGGGGGGGTAAAGGGAGGGGGGGGGTGGTAAAAAAAGGGGGAGGGGGGCGGCGGGAAGGAGGGGCGCGCACGAGTGGGGGGGAGGTGGGGTTATTGTGGGGAGGTAGGACTGGGGAGGTGTGGCGGGGGGGAATGAGGGTGTGGCGGGGGGTTGTTGGGCTCTAAGGGGGTTGGGGCGGGGGGGTGGGTGGCGGGGACTCCGCTGGTGTGGGGAGGGGGGTGGAGTTAGTGTTGTTTGCGGGGTATTGGGGAGGGGGCTGGAGTGCGGGGTTTGAGTTGCATTATTGCATGTAGTGATCGCAAATTCGGCGGGGGGACATGTTTTATGCATCGCGGAAATACAAGTTCCGCCTGTTAATTAATATGCAACAAGCATGCAGGGTGGAGGATGTGGGGACACACTACATAGAACGTTTTTTCTATGGGATAAACAAGTTTGCTGAGCAAAATTATGAAAAACATTATTTTTAATTTAAGTTGATGTAGCAATGGATATCTTTTTATGTACACTTGAAACCATGCAGCAATTAAAAACAATGAAAAAAGTAATTATCTTAACTTGCATTAATTTAGGACTAAGCAAATAACGAGCGCAAGATGGTTTTCCATAGACCTCTCTGATAAAATATAGCATTGCCAACCACTAAGATTTTTTTAAAACTGATATCTAAAATGGCCCAAAAATCATCAAAACAAAGATTCAAATTAGAGAATAAAGGTATGATTTGGGAACCTGTACTCTCTTTAAGACGAATTGAACCCAAGGCGATTTCCCAATTATGTTAAGTGGAAGAACGAGGCCGGAGGGCGAGTTCTTCCACAAACATAATGGGTGTACCGGGTTCAATTCGTCGTAAGAGGAGGACTGGTTCCCAAAATATACCTTTATTCTCTTTCTAAACAGCTTATCATTTTTAAGTTCATCTTTAACCCAATTTCGCAAGACTTTACGGCCTTAACAACAAAACAAGAAAGTAATCTACCACCCAGTATGAGTTGAAAAAACAATCGAACAACACGTGACGCACCGATCATACGCAACGAGACTAGCAACGTTGGCAGGCGCGAGCGTAAGTAGCAAAACGACGGTATCACGCAAGCGCTTCAACCTAAATAATAACATCAATCCGCAGCGCGTACTAACTGGGTTCAATTAAAAGAATTGAACCCGGGAATCAGCCCAATACAATTGCTTACATTTTCACAGCTGTTTTGTTTTAGAATGTATTTATCAAGTTAGTATGTACATCAGTTTAAATGGAATGAACTAATTAACAGTAGTGTTCTCAGCTTTGCTCAGTACAAACCCTCATGGAACATAAGAACAGAAATTATTTTACTGTTTTGACAGGAGTACACAATACTCGAAATACAAAGACTGCCAATTACTGCGACAATTTTATTGTTATAACAAGGATTAGACACTGTGAATTCAGAGATGGTCACTCGTATGACATTCCATTTCACACCTTATGATAGCTTTAGGCCCAAAAACAAATAAATTTTGCTTGTCCACAACTGATTTAAAAAAATTGGGTCGGTCGGTCGGAAAGTTTTTTTTTTTTTTTTTTTTTGTTTTTTTGAGTCTCGGTTGGATCGGTGGTTGACCATGGGCCAGTAGAGTTTCAGATGCGGCAAGTATACTGCCCTTCAAGTGAAGACCGGCAGCTTCAACGTGAAGTGATTCGTACAGTATGTAAATTTTGATTCACGATTGAAGCCTGCCGGACTGCGACAGTAGGTTTTTGCTCCATATGTGGACCAGGAATCGCACGGAATCATGTCCGGGACGTCGCAATTGGAAGTCACTAAACAACCGGGTGTGATTTCGCAGACACAGAAGAATAGAAGACTAGGAATATAATTGTGCCCCATCAAACCATGTTCAAGAGTGTAAAATAATTTGTGGCTATTTTTCAAAATATCTTACCAAAATAGCATTTGTAAAAATGATATTTATTAAAAGATGAAAATGTCATTCCACTACGGTTTATCGGTTTACTTTTATTTTACACGGCGAATGACCACGCGATATTGTGTATGTTCGTACATTTGATACCGTTAAAATAAATCTCATTCCTAGAATGAGCGGTTGTGTGTGTTCCCAAACGGCATTGCGAAAGTCTGAGAAATGTGGCGCTGGGAGGTGGAAAATTCTCAGTTTGAGGGCTCGGAAATCGGATTGGGAAGCTTGTCTCTCATGTTGACATTTATTTTTCAGCCGGGTAGTGTGTCATTTTCGGGTGTAATTAAAATTGGAAAAACAAACTTTTTAAACCTTTTCAAAAAAAAAGTTTTACAGTCGCAGGCAAATGACGGTCGGTCGGTCGGAAGTGGACAAGCAAACAATTTTTTTTTTTGGCTTATCAACACCCTCAACAATGGGCATGAGTGGCAGTGCTGCTTGTTGATGTGACATTCAGATATTTACAATGCCACAAAACTTCTTTCCTGATTGTTATGAAATTGAGCAAGGGTTTAATTCAGTATTATGTGACAATTTGGGACTTAGTGTCATTTCTAAAATGATTTAGGTAAAGTTTCACTTCAGTACTTAATTTTTGAGGCAAAATACAGCACTGCTAAACAAATCAAATTATAGGCCATGTGGACATATGTGTTGTGATTTCATAGCCGTATTCCACGAGGTGACAGTAGGAAACCATGGATTCCATCCAGTACCCTGAAACCCCACAGGGGATTCTGCTCATGGACCATAGTTGGTAACCCATGCTTTAAAAAGGGTGGGTTATTTAAACTCTGATGATGAAACCACTCTCCGGTTTTATAAAAGGGTTGAGTCTGGATTTCATTGGTATAAAGGTTGCTTTTGTACCCAGGGTGGGGGCCAGAGATAAAAAGGTGGGTTTTCTTTTTGAGGTGGGTTTTGATGTTAATAAATACAAAATCGCCTTTTTTGCCCAGGTGATGTGGGAAAAAAATCAAACATCCATACATTGTCATGAATTCACAAAATGTTGGTGGTAACTTTTTGGTCTGGGTACAAGGACCTTCAAGACCACTGATATAACTAAAGATGCTGGTGCAGTTCAGAACCCCTTGCACACGTGTCACAGTCCATAAAGTAAAAGGTTGGGTTATTGAGTTCAGTACAAAGGGTGTTTCATAACAAGGGTGGGTTAAAACACCAATGCCACTATGGTCTGGACCCCGCCGGGGAATCTTAACTGGACTCCCTGCAGTGTTTGGATTTTCCCGGGGGATCCGCACCTGGGGGTGTGCGTCTAGGCTGTATACATTGATGCTTCCACAGTGTTATTTATCTTCTGTTCTTGCTTTTAGAATTTTTTATTTGACCATGTAACCCAGTGTTAATGATTTCACCTCATGTGTTTGGTTGGCCAAGATGTTTCATACATGAAAAAACCCCAGGAACTCTCTCTCCAAAGCTATATGACTACTCGTTCTCAAACAAAGTGTCATACAAATATGTGAACAGTGGGTGGGGGGAGCACGGTATTCAAAGGGGGATATGATGCGCGAACATACTCTTACAAAATGCACCCTAAAAAGTAAACTTTTTTTCAGATTTGCTCTTTCATGCATATTGTGGCTATTTGAGACCTAGTCGCATCTTTAATGTATTGGACCTCATTTGACCTTGTGAACCCTAGGTGACCTTGAACTGAACCGTTTAGGTGGTTTTTTTATCCAATGTTTTCCAATTTAATTTGTAACTCTTCATGCATATTGTGGCTATTTGACCTATTCTGCATGCTTTAATGTATGTTGACCTCAATTTAACTTTGTGACCCCTAGGTGACCCTGAGCTTGAATGTTTAGGTGGTTTCTTATCCTTGTATTTCCATTTAATTCTGTACCTCTTCATGCATATTGTGGCATTTTAGAACGATTTCTGCATCTTTTAATGTATTTTGACCTCATTGTGACCTTGTGTGACCCCTAGGGGACCTTGAACTTGACTGTTTGAATGTGGTTCTGAGCCATGTTTTCCAAAATTTAAATTCGTACCTCTTCATGCATATTGTGGCTATTTTAGACCTATTCTGCAATCTTTTAATGTATTTGAACCTCATTTGACGTTTGTGACCTCTAGGTGACCTTAAACTTGACCTGTTCAGGTGTTCCCATATCCAATTGTTTTTTTCCAAAATTTAATTCTCTACCTCTCTGCAAATTTGAATGCTTTTTTAATAACCAAATGCACAATTGTTACCACTATCTTGCTTAACTACGTTGAAACTCTTGTAAATAAATGAGGGCACAGAATGAGGCCATGATACGTTACCGCTGAATTTAACGATCTTTTCTGGCTTCAGGGCGGGGATCACTACTTCCTTCACTATAATCTTTAAAATATTATGTTAACCAGGAAAAAGCTGTATCCCCACATGAAAAGAGTGCAACATTATTTAGAAAAAGGAATATAAATGTCAACTCAATTAATTTCCGATGTCAGAGGGACATATGTAACGTAAACTAAGCGAACAATAGAGAATAAGACACACGGGTAGTGATGTCCACCAAGTTTTAAAAATAACAACAAAAAACACCAAAAAACAGGCCAAAAAAAGCATATTTAAAACAGCCATGATCAAACGACACACCACCGTGAGTAGTATTATAAAAAACAAACTTCCCTTTGTTTCCCGCGCGTGTGACGAGAAATAGCACTAGGTGGCCAATCAATCAATAATCACTTAACCGCTTAGTCATACACAACCAGAGCATGCATTTCAACCCACAAAAGCATATTGGACACATTTCATGTGGAATATGAATAAGAACACGGACAACGATGAATTAGAAGTACTTTCAAAGCGGTCCACTTTATAATGAAAATTAGTGGAAAGTGGCGCGAAAAATCTTACAGTGGCGCACAGACATACAAGCCTTTATTACAAAATGCTAGATAGGTAGCCAAAAACTTAATTACATTCATTTCTGTTATCCTCATGATGTGCCTTTTGGGATCATATTGAAGATAATTCACTCTAGACAAAGAAAAGGACGTTTAACGTGATCATTTGTTCACATCACTAAGGAACCATCACTACGGTGTATATATCCCAAACAAGGTGCGTTGATGCTATAAGCTTCTTCGTGCCGAGCGGTCTAAGCGTTGGACTTTATTGATTTTATTTGGATAGTCTCTTGTTGTCGGTTCGAGTCCATCGGTAGCCCACGACTTCAGCACATTAAAATTACCCACGAGAGTAGATCATTTTCTTTTACTTACGGTCACCTGGGACATTGAAGTTACTGGAATGGAAGTATAATTATCATAGTTCAAACATTCAAATCTGTCTATAATTGTATTCGCAGGTATTCTTAGTGTCAGATCAGCAACATCAAGAGTTTTGGGCTAGTTATGATTTTACATTAAATGCACTTAATAAAACATAACAAATGGGGATTTTTAAAAAAAAATATATATCAAAAACTGTACTTGGACGGAAATGAGATCACAATTAATAAAATTAATCAAGTGTTTAAAATATAGAATCGAAAATATAAGGGGGGGGGGGGGGGGTGGGAAACCAAAACCAGTGAAATTACAAGGAAAAAACCAAAACCCCCTTTTGTGTCGGCCTGCTTAACCCTACCCCATATTGGTTTCTTCTAGCCTATCTCCAGGGAAGGACTGAAGATGAGGGAAGAGGGGAACAAGAACAGTCCGCAAATTCGGGTGGATTCGAACCCAGGGCCCTTCTGGCCCCAGTCCCATGACCCGTGATAACACGCTACTGGCAGTGGTCGCTGGCCTGGCCCCATGATGTTTCGTGCCCATATACGAGTCTTGTTTGATGACGTCTTCGCTAACTCTTTCTGGACTTAGTGCATTTTTTTCTCACCAGTGCTGGGAGATTTTGTGAGTTTAGTTGTGTTCGGGTTATTATATGGAAAAAGAGGTTAATTTAAAGCAGGAAGACACATAAGGGACACTTTTTTTCCCCTGGTTGATGTCTGTTGTTTGTTGATGTCTGTTGATGAAAACGTGTTTAACATTTGCCTGTAATATTAACGTACTTTGATGGATTTTAACCAACTTGGGCCCAGGCAAAGTTGCAACTGGGTCCTCATTTTGTTGATGAGGTCAAGGTCACATACCAAGGTCAACGGTCCTGTGAGGGCAAGTTGTAAACAAGGCTTAAATGTAAAAGTGACCACTCATTTGAAAAGTTTAAGTTCAATGGAACCAAAATTTGGTTTATGGAGTTTACATGCTACATCCTCCATTTGTTTTATGAGGTCAAATGCAATATATCAAGGTCAAAGGTCATGTGAGGCTATCATCATTCACACAACCGCACTGCTGGCGACACAAGCAGGTCCTGGCCCGCTGTATTTTTTTCCATATTTTGGTTTGCCTGTTTTGGCACGCTACTCAATGTACACGCAATACATCACCTGTTTGGAAAAAAGGACCTTTTCTAACGTTGTTCCTTGTTCACACAAACAGCGCATCATCTTATAACCATGATAACACATAATTTAAACAAACATAATTTGTTTTGCCAGTTTAGAACTCTCTTGTTTTTCATGTTAACATTAGGAAACCCGTTGACCATACAAAACATCCGATATAATGTTCCTAGCTAAAGCTATCCACTGATTACGAGATTCAGTAGAAAGACAAGCAAGAAAAGATTGAAACGGTATTGTACCTTATAACTGGATAGGCAGTATTTAGGTTATCCCATATTTGTCACTGGGACTGATATGGCTTTTGTGTATTATGATATTGATTGGTGTTTTGTGTGTAAAATGTACTATTTTACAAAGTTTCTAGCATCATGATACTCGACTGTGGGATGTCTATTTGTTGTAGGCCTTCTCTAGACAATCTAGAATCGACAAATATTTAGATATAATTGTTAATGTAATGAAAAAACAATACATTATTATAAGCTTGCTTAGTCAAATATATGCCCTCATGCAGTTTGGGCCCCCCAATATAGGAGTAGGCAGATCAGCCCATTTTAGGCTGCTGTTCACTAAAGCAAGAGAATAGGCAAAAATTTGAATACTTGAATTTTTCTACATGACTATTTCTTTTATTTCATTGGTCCGGGAATTTTATTTTATGAACACATTTATTTTGAACAGTTTCACACAGATCTACAAATAGAGCTGCTCATCTGCTGCATTTTACCACGTCAAAAAAGAGGAAAGGTGGCTTGGACAACATCGTATATATGTGCAGGTGTGTTTTACTAGTTATTATCTACTGTAATGTTATGTTTGACCACTTTCGTCAAACTTAGTTTGCCATGACCTGTTTAGCCTTTTATATGTACTCCCTTTATGTGAACTTCAAATATGAGATTTGTATATTTGACAAATTGTTACATGTAGATATCATTTAGCTGTGTAAGAGACAGTCAGTGTTATTGCAGGTGCAACAAGAGATTTCAAGTGATTGTTTGATTTCATATAGATTGGACACTCTGTAGATTCTCTACCTTAACAGAGCTTGAAATGAAACAAAAGGTGATTTGTGTATAGTTTCAATAGAAAAAAACAGACTGAATTTTGTATTTGCTCCTACATGTATGAGGAAATTAGAATTTTCACAATTTTGTATCATTTCTCAGCTTAATATTCCTTTCAGATGAGGCTTTTGGAATAGAACGCTTTTCAACCATTTGCAAAAATAAATCAGAATTTCACGATTTTTTAGGGCATCTTTATTTTGAAATCTCTCATTGCACCTTTAACTTTGCCATTTGTGTATTTAGTGGGTCTAAAGGGGGGTCCTTGTGCCCCCTGAAATTAATTTCTATCAATTTCTCTAGAATCAGAAAATGCGTAAACATGATGGCCATGTTTAAAGAAAAATTGTCCCATCTGCCATTTTTATGTAAATTTATGCAAATTCTGGATTGCCATTTACGAAAAGCATAGTTTTCAGTTTTTTTCACCATCTCAACACAAGAAACACAAAATGTTGTAGCCCGACTCCATTTGGTGAACATACTCTTGTCGATCAATTGGTATTATTATCTTGCTTTGGCAAGATGGGCGTCCAACATGGCTACCAATGTCAGTGTATAAGTAAAATGAGTATACCTGTACTATTTAATTGTGAAGTCATAAAATCAAAATGCTCATTATAAACTTAAGTAATAGAATGTATGTATTTGACTATTCCCCCCCCCACCCCATATGAAATTCATCTATCTTGTTTGTATCCTCCACCCTCTGGCCCTCGGTCCCCTCAAAAAACCAGTCTGGATACAACCAGTGTTATAAGAGAAGAACACATGTTGTGAAAAAGGCATGCATTGATAATTTGTCCATTGCATTGGTGTTAATGGAATGAACATACATGGCTGTGCTTAGACTTACGTTGGCTTTATTGATTTTTTACGTGGGTGGATACATTTTTTTTTGTAAAAACATTTTAAGATTTCATGACATTCAATTTGTTGTAAAATTGTGTGGCTGTAATAACGTTTATGAATTTATAATGTCTGCATCTTCTTAGATTCTCGTGCTGCTGCTGAGCATAACTAATTCTCAGTCTGATGAATAATGCACCAGCTAAAGTGACACCTTCAAGAACACCCCGTCTTCAAGAAGTGCAGCTACACTCATGTGACCACAAAGCAGAACTGACAGGTAGAATTGCCCATGTATTTTTTCCCCCCCCCCCCCCACCACCACCCCCCCATCCCCCCCCCCCCCCCCCCCCCCCCCCCCCATCCGTTGTGCGTCCCGTCCCGCCCCACCCACCCCCCACCCCCCCCCCCCCCCAAACCACCCCCCACCACCCCCCCCCCCCACACCCCCCCACCCCCCCAACCCCCCCCACCCCACCCCCCCCACCCCACCCCCCAACCCCCCATATTAAGGCCAAAAAATAAATTGTTTGATTGTCCCCATAGATGCCTCTGGCGATGGGGGCGGTCCGTCGATTTTTTTTTTTTTAATAATTTTTTTAGCCACGTATTGAATATGATTTGGCATCACATTCATACTGAATAATAGGCAGATTTTGGCCACTTTTTTGACCATTTTTCTGTACATTTCATTTCTTAAATTTTTTTTTTTTTTTCTTTTTTCACCAAATAAAAAAAGTAAAAAACTTAAAAAAAAAAGGAAAACGGTAGGGACGGTGGTATACGGTCGGCTTGGCATGAGACAATCAACAAAATTTTTTGTGGCCTTATACTGTTTTCACTTTTAAGAATGTGATGTCATGATAGGTTAAAATTTTTTGTTTCTTTAAGTGTCACTTGTGATGGAAGGGAGGCTAATGTAAAGGGCCTGGGGAAGATTTTTTTGTGGATCACCAATTTCTCTCCAGTTTACGATAAGTGGTAGAACACCTGCCAATACATGTTTTGAAAGGTTTATTGGTTCAAACAAGAACCACAAGAAAACGAAAAATCTTCCCATAAAAAGGCATTGTTTTTCGGTCGTACACAAAAAATATGCTGTAATTGCATTATTCCACTACAGTGTGATACATGATAATACATTGGTAGCATTCCTATATACAAAAACTTGGTTAAAAAAATAATTGGGGGCAAACTTCCGGAAATGTCCTTGGTCTCTTTTCATTAAGTGAGTTGTCTACTGACTCAGTAATTTTTTGGTAGGTGTTAAGGATAAAATAAGAGGCATTGCATCAGGGACAACTTTGTGGAAGAGGGACCCCTGTTTCCACAAGAGTTTTGAATGAACCAGGGGCCCCTTTGGATGACCCAGGGGCCACTCATATTGATAACTTTTAACCCATAAGTGAATAAACATCGCTGTAATCGGTAACAATAATGCTACAGAGCAGCCAGTAGGTATATCAAAATTAGACCCCTTTTACAAATTGTTAAATTAAAGGCTGACTCATAGATTTTGAAATATAATTATTTGAGTAGATATTAGAAATAATCATCTAGAACTAAAATATTCACCTAAATGTTCAATTCAAAGTTCGTTTAGCGGATTGTGACACGATCAATATTCTATAGTTAAGCGTCTAGCCCTGGTCTCAATGAAAATACACTATGTCATGGCACCATGAGGTGTGCCAAATTGTTTGCTATCAGCAATTGGGCTCATCTTTGATGAGACTTTTATTAATTTTCTCTGAGGGAATTGGGGAAGGTTTGGGATCCCCTAAAACCGGTTTAACCACGCATAGTCTGTCCTAAACCCAGAGACCTCAGAGAGTCGTTTGTATGATGCCCTCCCATGACAGTATGCAGTTCAGGAATCTATCCCTGCGACCTTTCAAGGGGCATTCTTCCCGCTTCGACGCTTCCTAAAACCATGTTGATTACAATATGGTGGCAGTTTCTTCACACATTGCCTTTTTTAAACTTATAAACAGTCGAGGAACCGACTGTGTCTTTCTTCTGTTACGGTTTTCCTTTTTTCTATCTTTCTTCTTTCTTACACAGTCGAAGAACTCGACTGTGTTTTTTCTTTCTGTAACCGTTTCGTTCTTTTCTTCTTAACATACACAGTCTAGGAACTCGACTGTGTCTTTCTCCTGTGCGGTTTGCTTCTTTCTTCTTCTCTTCTAAGATTACCATCGCCGACTCGACTGTGTTTTTTCTTCTGTAACCGTTTCTTTCTCTTCTTTCTGTCATCAGGCTAATATCTCAGACATGCAACATTCCATATTGACCAAAATGGGGACAAGAACAAGTACTACATACCAACTTTTGACATGACCCAATTGGTGTCAAAGATCACATAGGGCCACAGGGGTCAACACGTCTAGAAATCTAGAATTAGCTCAAATCCTCAAATATGCCTGTATCTTGTCGTACTTGATCACACAAAAAAGTCAATTAATGACTTGTCACATGACACCTGATTTAAAGGGGTCCGAGGGTCAAATACTTCAATTTACGTTACTCTTCAAATCGCTACTCTTTATTTACCGATTACAGAGTATGATCATGTTGACGCTTTCTGTGGTGCCGCTTGCTCCCCCACAAAGGTACTTAATTGACATTGATCAAAGGTCATCGGGTCACTAAGGTCAAACTCCGTTCTGTGGTGTAAAATTTAAACAAGGTCAAAGAAAAATCGTTTTATCCCATCCTGTAGTACCTGATGAAGAGGTCAATAAAAGTCAATCATGACCCCATCACCTACCCAAGGTTTAGGGGTCGAATGTCAAAAATACATCAAATTATGTTACACTTCAAATCATCACTACGCCTTTTACAGATACATAGTATGATCACTTGCCTCAGGTATGTGGTGCAGCTTGACATCCCCCCTATAAAAGTTACTTAATACATTTGATCAAAATCATCTGGGTCACTAAGGTATGACCTTACGGTGTGTAACATTTTAAACCCGGTCAAATGCAAATATTTTTATCCCATCCTGTAGTACTGATGAGAGGTAATGAAGTCAATCATGACCTCATCACTTGACCTGACCATGGTTTTAAGGGGTCAACGGTCAATCCACATATAGGAGGGGGGTGTTGGGTTAAAAATACATCAAATTACACTTCAATCACACTTCTGACGATAAATATAAATCACATGACTCATGGTGTGGTTGTAGTTTGACCACCCCCTATAACAGATACTTCTTTAAATTTTTTTGATCAAGGTATCTGAGGCACAACAGGGTCAAAAGTTTCATTTTAAACAAAATACCTACTCCATGCCGACAGATAAAACCCAAATTTGCTGAGTCACTGAGGCTCATGCATACTAAGCTAGCTTGAGATCCTTCAACCAAATTCCTGCCACAGTGGTCAAGGTCCATTAGGGTTCACTTCTGGTCTGAGTACCCTCGACTGTGTCAGATCTGTAGCACAGATCTAGTTTTTATTTTACAGAGATGAAGTTGAATTTCCCATTTTCATGCATGTACATTTAGCCAGTATAACCGGGCCATAGATCACCTGTATAACAAAATTGCCGGATCCGGAAATTGTGGATAACAAGTTTGGATTTTTTTAATATGAGGACTTCAATTTGAGCTTATTTATTCAACCAACAATGATTAGTATATGGACATTAATGTACATTGCAAAATAACAATTTATTGAAAGTTAGTGTAGCACCTCATCGGGAAAATCTGATCGCCTTTCAACTACGCCCTCAATTTTGTTAAGAGTTCCTCTTGAATCTGCCCCCCCAGGTACCCAATGAACCTCGCACCTTGTTGTAAAATGGTCGTCTCAATTTCCTTTAACATTTCAGTAATTTGTACATTATGTATTGAATTCCATACTTTTCGTTTGGCCTGACTAAGGAGTGATGTCTTAGCTTTCCGCAGCTATTGTGCATGCTCCGTGCCAACCGACGTCACCCTTTATTTCAGGCCGGAAACGCATCAGTAGTTTGTGTATGCTAATTGCTTTTCATATAGATCTATTATCTTTAGTAATTGATATTGTTTATATCAAATTTTGCACACCAATATTAATCTTTATTTCAGATTCTGCAGATACCAATCCTCATATTCTGCAGCTACCAATCATCGGTTTTCCGCAGATACCAATCCATCAGGTTCCGTAGATCCAATCAAATGTTACAAATGCACTTCCCCAGGATTCTGGTCCATGTGCAAGTGTTTCTTTCAATAAAGCGGTTCAGGTAGAATCAGAACCGCTTGTAAGATTATCACTAAGCCTGAATAATTATCAAGTTTGCTCCCTGCCAGCACCAAGCCAAAAGATTAAACGAGTGGTTATGTATTATGATACTGTAGTTATCACTGGAGGAGTTTGATCGCTCTCGAAAGCAATATGGCCCGGCCCATTCATACAGCTTGTCTCTTCCTCGTCTGCATCTTGGATGACCTCCACAATTAATTTGATGCTCATCCCACCAAACACCATCGGAGTCAGTCACAAGTAACAAACACCAAAACGGCAGGGCTGTGAACCAAATTTTAACAGGAACTTGGCAGATCATGCTTGTCCTCGTGCCATACGTTGGTGTCCTGCGAACGTATACTTCAAATAACCACACAAGTTCTGGTGATAGCTGATTAGTCATCTATAGATGCGCCATTGCTAAAAGATAATAACAGCAGTGCATTTCATCAAAGTTAGGCGGGGCCTAAAGTAAACTTACTAAAAATGCAATACACCAGCATAACAATCTTTAACGAATTTCTTGCAAACGTTTTTTAGTATAGCCCGTTTTCACAGTACAAAGAAGACAATCTCATCAACACATCTAGGATTTTGAATTGCTCTAACCCCAGGCAGTTAATGTTTTTTGGTCTCCAAATCTGGAATTTTTTCAACCAATCAACGACGAGCTTGAAGTGAATCACCATAACGACTTGGGGTATTCTGCAGTATACATTCCCATAGGGACCCCCCCGGGGGACACCACCAATACTGGGACGGAGACTAGATAATGTGCAGACATTGCAAAGCTCGCAGAATCAATCACAAGACATAGCATTCCTCCCCTTGGGATAAAAGAACTACTGTGCGTCTTGCAACATGAAACCGTTTGTTTGCATATAATGGGGTATATTTCAATAAAAACATAAATTGTTCCTTTTTGGGTTTAAACACTCACATGATACTCGCTGTCGCTTAAAGGGGAAATGGCCCGATTTCAACGCTATGAAGTTTTTCATCTTGATGCATTGGGCTTCACTCTCAAACCACATCTGTCAATTTTCACGCCGAATTTTTTCAATCCGTTTTGCTGTGATAGCTAAACGTGTATTGTAAGCCCCATAGGTACTGTGTACTTAATATTGGTCAAAAAAAATGGGTCATCATTTTTCGCTCATAACTTCCAAACCCATCTCTTTTGCCCGCAAGTTTCACGGGTAAATGAAAAATAGCTCTTTCTTCTGTAACCAAAATGTTGACCACTTCCGTTAAAATCGGGGCTTCTGGGACGAGGCATTAGCGATCAGGGCCCATGGACCTTTAACAAAATATTTAAGTGCTTTTAATTTTGTGTATGATCGCGAGTCAATAACATAAGTATTCTGAAGATTGAAATAATACGTTTTTTTATTTGTCCATTCCCGTGTTGCTTCAAAATGTCTCTGTCCGTCATTGGTTATTAACCACCGCTTAAAGCCACTACCAGCGATTTCTTTTGGAAATTTAAAACAAATCACGCCCCCTATTTTTCTCAAAGTCCACTTTGTATATTTATTTATTAATCCACCTGGTGAACGCAGAGGGGGAATTGCGAGGTGCCCAATGTCCCTTATGTATGTATTGTTTGATGATGTGTGTGTTCCAGTTTGGTTAGGTTTTGTTAGGTTTTTCGTTTTGTTGCGTCTCCTTTGAAAAGTTTAATTGTCCGATTCAAAACATTATTATGTTTTTGAAATCTTCCATTCTATATTACTATACACATGCCGGAAACCCATAAAACCAACACTTCTCAATTATCTATGATCTCTCGAAAACTTTGGTATCCAAATACTTCCACCACCACTTTGGGATCAATCCCAATCCCCCGTAACTTCATTGAATTTTAAGGCAGAACCCATTCCTAATGCATTATGTATGTTGCACCCTGTTACCAGACAGTCTTTACGCCGCATGCGCACCGAACCCACTAGGCTAACCCGCTTATGGTAGTCATCGCTGGCCCGCCATGTTCGTCGAATGTACGGCATAATGCCGCCGCGTGAGGGCCAAAGATTCAGACTAATTATGTCCCCACCCCGGAATACCCTAGCGTGGGCACCACTTTCCGGTCATTCAATTTTGCATCATCGTGTCAATGAACGTGTTTGTTTTATATGTACCTTCGATATGGCTAATTCTTCGCTGTTGTGTAGATTTCCACGATAAATGATTTATTAAAGGTGTGATAGTGGCCCACACCGGAATTACCGCAGTTGGAGTAAAGATTTTCATGTCAGTTAACTCATGGAGTTAAGGTAATCGCTTGATCAGTGGGGATGGGCTGTGACTCAGTACAGTACAGTGGTCCCCTGGCACATGCATGGTACATACTGACTGAAACTTTGGTACATTTTTTCGAGTCTTTTCTTTGTAGGCCAAGAGCAACTCAACTCGCGAGGGAATCTTGAGTTGAAACAATTTTGGTTGAGTGGCCCAGCCACGAAGACGGATATATTAACAAACAAAACTTAATCCTATAAAACTCAGATCGGCGATAAAATCGTCATCTGAAGAGGTGTAGAAACATTGGATTTGTTATTTTTGCAGAGACACTATGGCCCAAGTCATGAACTGGCCAGCTAAAGTGTTAAATTAAAAATGAAAATGTGTATAGTACTATAGGACACAAGATTCTCAAAACATAATAATGATAAAATTGTATTCTGTTTTTCGCTTCGCCCCAAACCCAATTTATTTGTCTCGCTATATGAGTTGCAAAAATATTGGCTCGACTGCCGTCTCGCCCAATATTTTTTTTGCTCAACTTGACCATTAAATTTGGGTATTGGACTTAAAGACTCCCATTTTATCCAGACTTGGGTGTTAAGGTGCAATAGGGGTGCCTTCATATGTGGAATGATGTCAAAGGTCCATGGACAAGGTCAAAGGTCCTCTGCGGTCATGTATCCAGACGCCATCCTTGCCAGGGGATGACGCAAGTGTACTTGCAGATTTTTTACATACAAACTGTTTATATTGGAAATTGATGGTGTTGGAGCGTAACAGGCAGTCCCGTCGTGTCAAAAATGATAATTTTTAGCTTTGTTTATTTAAAGCAAGATCCGACCTTTTTTTAGGTCTAGAAACGGTCATAAAGGGCATCTTCAAGACCATCTTTTAAGATGCTTCTTCGGCGTATGTTTTTTTTACACAAGAAAATAATATAAGGTGTTGATACGACCTAGAAGAAAAAATTGGTATTTTGAATTTGAAAAAAAATGATTGTGGCTTTACCTAAGAGTATTCTCTTCAAGTTTTCAATCTGGCTTATAAGTTATAGTCTGTCCACCAGTTCATTATTTCACATTTCATAGCTCACAATTCACCCACAAAACATTGTTATATTATCCTCCATTTTGTCGGTTAGAAATATTATTTCTCAATTTTATTTGAAAAAATTCTCACTGGGGAAAATTACGTTATTGTCCCCGCCGCACGAGTTCGGGCGGGGACATTTAAATGAGCATCGTCCCGTCCCGTCCATTTCGTCCTTGTTATAAAATGTTACCCAATGTTGTATAATGATTTATCTGGCGTTCCGTAAGGGCGACAATGATGTATATTGGGGAAAGAAGCGGGTTGAGGGAGTTTCTCGACCTGATTAGATTTTGGGCTAAAAAATGGTATTAAGTCATCTAGATTTTGCATATTTACGAAATTTTCTGCCAGGCTTGTGTAAAAGTTTTTCTGGAGTTCCGAAGGTAATAATGATGTCTTGGTGGAAGGAATCGGCTTAAGGCTCTCGACCCTGCTTAGATTTTGGGTTATTTTGGGCAATTGAAGTATGCAAATAGCTAATTATATGCAAAAATCCGCGTAAAATATTGGGCTATCTTTTTTTGAAATGGTACATCGCATACTCAAAATTCCCTCGCTGCATGAAAGCCTATCATGGTGCACATGTTTGTTTTTTGCAATTTGAAAGTGATATATGCATCTTAGGTTGCAAATGATCTACTTAAATATGCGTAATTGCTGTATCTCTGAATGGTATCTTCAGATAGCAAAATTCCTCCTCGCTACATGAGACTACTATGCCGTTGCAGGGGGTCGGTGTATTGAGGGGTGTTGGGGAGAGGGGCGGGTGTTTCGGGGTGTGTGTTGCATGGGGGGTGGGTGGGGGTGGGGGAGGGGTAGTTTGGGTGGTGTGTTGTGGTTGGCGTTGGGGTGTTGGTAGGGATGTGTGTTGCTGGGTGTTGGGGATCGGGTGTTGTGTTACAGGGTATTGGGGTGTTACAGGGTATTGGGGGGGGTGTTTGTGGGGTTTTGGGTTTTGTGGGGTTTTGGGGAGAGGTGGGGTGTTGGGGAGGGGGTGGGGTGTTGTTGCGGGTGATGGGAGGTGTGGGGGTGTTGCGGGGGTGCTGGTAAGGGGGTGGGTGGTTTGTGGGGTTGATTCTCGCAAACCCCGATAATTTTTCATCCCTGCGTGGATTGTTAGGGATGGGGTATTGTGGGGTGTTAGTTGAGGGGGTTTGTGGGGTGTTTAGGGAAGGGTGGGGTGTTGCAGGGTGTGGGGAGGGGGTGGGGTGTTGCGGGGTGTTTGGGGGGGTGTTGCAATGTGTTGGAGAGGGTAGTTGCATTATATCGATGTTAGTGATTGCGACATTTGGCTGGGACGATATTTTACGCATCGAGTAAATATGAGTTCGCCTTTCTTATGTAAAAACAGCAGGGAGCTTCCCTAGTGGCTATATTGAGGATCACCCTGGTTTTGTTGCAACTAGAAAAAGAAATGGAATTCCCAATAAGCTAAAATTTGGAAAATGAGTCACTTGTTTGTGGCAATCCATATCTTGCAGGTGTTTTACTAGATTGAACAAGTATTATAAATGGCCTGAGGGGTTTCCAAGCTTCATTTGCAAAAAACCAGATTTCAAAAATAGGTATTTTTCCCATGATGTTATTTTTTTATAATAGGTGCCATGCAGATGATTCATTTATGTGAGACCCATTGGTCAGCTCGTGCAAGGTTATGTTATTCCATGATCGTTTTAGGAATTGGAATTTTGTGAAATCCTGATATATGGGAGAGATTGAGAGGTTAGCTTTGCCAGGCAGGCACCATAACAAGTAAGCTAGAAGATTATAGCTAGTTTTTGATCTGCAATGAGCAGGCCAGACGCTGCACAGTACCTCTGCCAAGGATTTATAATAATTCATGTGAGCAAGTCGCTATGATTATTCTAACTGTCTTCTTGAAGCCAAAAGTGCTGGAATCAACTAGATTCCAATTGTGGACAAATAGAAGTCGTGTGATTATCTTTGGACTGATATACTGTGAATATTAATGTCGTTGAGGAACTTATTCAATCTTGTCATCTTAAACTTGTCGGAAAAAAAGTTATCTTCATACTGAGAAGATTCCCATGGAATCTTACCTTGGATTGATAAGTGTGACCTTTGCATACTGTCCTTTTGGAGTCTTCGCTGTGAGGGACATATCATCGTGAACTGCACGCTTTTAAATTGTGGACATAAGCCGTCACTTTTGGAAGAACTTTGTGTAAGACTTAAATTGTTGACTGTAACATTGAATTGTACATGTGATTGTTTTGGAACATACCACATTCTTGACCCAAAATCGATTAAAATCATTAAACTGGTTATTATATAAAAATTTAGATCTTTGGCTCATTTATTTGTGTTTGAAAGGTATATCTAACCTTGGCATCCAGGAGAAATGTCATAACATATGCTCCATAAAGGCTGTTAATTTTAGTTTCCCTCCTCCTGTACACTGCAAACAGTAACATATGGTATCATACACACAAATCGGGTGTTAATTTATACGAAATTTTCATATGAGGATGCAGGTCTGCTCCGGCGAATTAAGTTTTCCATGCACCAAGTACAATTCCATTATTATTAATTGTCACAGTTGTGGACAAACACTGGCGAATCACATGCATCAGTACAGTGAATCAATACATTACGTGGCACATTGAATGGCAAATTAAAAGCAACTATCACAATTTCTTCACCATGTAAACAAATCGTGTGCCCCCTATTTTTTTCATCAGTCAATTTTTTTGCACTGTTGTAGTACAGACCCCTGTTGGTGGCTAAGCATAACACGCCTTATTTGTGATTTTTATGCTTTGTTTACTAATACAGTTGGGATTTTTCGACTTTGTTAAAGCCTGGAAATAGTCCGTAAATGGCTTCAAGACCGCTTTAAAATGGCGTGTCTTGTTTTTTCACAAGAAAAATTAATATAGGTGTTGCCTTGACTTAACACGGCAATTAAGAGACAAATGGGCATATTGGAAAAAATGACTGATTGGTACTTAAGATAATATTTTGATGCTATGAGTCTTTTCGCTACAAGTCTTTTCAACTCTTCTACAGTAAATGGAAAGAGTAAACAATAATAATCCACAAAAAAAGTTGTGTCCATTTAGCAAAGAAGCTTGGTGCAGGTTTTGTAGAAGTTTCACTCTGAGCTACACTGTTCATCTACATGTACACATTTGAACCGCAGCTATGCACAGTCATGGTGATGATGACCCTCTTACTCTTCTCTGCTGTGTGTCCCTACAAGATTGTAAAGAAAACACCTCATTCAAAATAGAGAACGTCAATCTGGTGCAGTCCATTCAGAAATTAGTTTGTTATGTTGCATTTACTACATAAAATGTAGCACAGCAGATATTAACCATTTTTGTGATTTTTGACATCGCTAATAATAGAGCTTATAATCGGGCACAATTTGACACAATTATGCCATAAAGATAAACAAGTAATGCAGCTGTCTCAATGCAACACCCTTAAAGGCAGACTCAGATTTCGAAATAATTTATTTTAAGTGTAATTAAAAATATCACCTAGAACTAAAACATAGTCACCTAAACTGTTTCAATCCAAAGTTTAGAGATGAATTGGATTTTCCCGTTTTCATGCATTAACAGTTATGTACAGTATACATTGCCTAACAGATACCGTGTATAACAAGAATCCGGAATTTTATAACAAAGTTGTGATTTTCTATATGAAGGACTTCGATTTTGGCTTAGTTTTATTTTCACACCCAATGATTCGTATATGGACAAGCATTGTGTACATGCAAAAAACCGATTTGTTTGAAAAATTGAGTGCGCCATCAAATTTCGGGAAAATCTCTGAGTGCGAGCCTTTAAGTTACAAACCAATTTTGTTTGTAGCACAAACCGAAATATTTCAATAGTCCTGTTTTTTTTTTTTTTTTTTTTCTGTAAATGTTTTTTTTCATACCCTTCCTTGGCCACTGTGAGCAATATCGCCAATACAGTGCCCATTTTATCATGAAAATCTGTCACATTTTCAAGTTGTCACTGAAGACATTACAAGGTTACACTAACATATGCATTAAAGAAAGTGACACACACAAAACTCACCATCTCAATCATTTTTACGGATTGAAATCTTGTGAATGTACACGTTGAAGCTACACCATTGATTTTAGTACTTGAAATGGAATGAAAAAAACAAAAAAATGGGTGGTACAATCATATTCACCCCTCATGGTGATATCTGTTTAAAATCTTTGTCTTTACGGAATGTCAATCAATCAATATGGCCTAACTTTTAAAAAGTGAGAGATTTTTCGTAGCAATCCGGTATGGGTGTTGGCAATATTTATCACAATGGAGCAATAGGGATCAAAATGTACAGAAAAAACAAACGATAGCATTTATTTTTTCATTTGTACGACCATGGTTTACTTATGGGCTATTTAGACATTCTGGTTTCTTTTGGGGGGTCTTTTTAATCAAACTTGTGTCAAAAATGAGGTATTGGGACATTTTTTGACATTTTGATTGATATCAAATTTGTAGCAATTTTGTGGACTTTTTTACAGTTCTTGGTCAAATTGTGTCAAAAGTAAATAACAAGAATCCGTTTGACCATACATTTGATATATGGTTACATTGGTGTCAAGATCTATTTTTGATATATATGACATGTTTACGTCAAAAATGTATACATCAAAGGCTTTTGCGTCAAAATTATATCAAAAAGGAATTAACATACTCTTGATATTATTTCGAAATTGTGGCAAAACTGTTAAAATATAAAATTGCCATTATGTCAAATGAAGTTACAGGAAGACATATTTTACCACTTTTGACAAAGCCAATACGTGTCAAATGCCATTGTGTCAAAGAAATCATTTGACATGTATATTATTTCGTACATCTAGTATAAGTCCATCTATATTTGATTGCCAATTGTGTCAAAAAGTTGTATTTAAGGAGGGAGTAGAGGTGTAGAGCAATGAGAGACAAAACGTTGGACAGAATAAAAGAGAGCAGATAGTGGACATATATTTAAGAAGTGTGCATTATACAAGCATACACGTGGCATAACTGTTTGAAACTAAATACGTGATTATTTTAAGCTATAGAACCTCCGTCACCCGTTCCATCATCTTCAAGGTCAAACAAGGTCACCTTTGGGGTTATCTGAGGTCATTTACCTTCCTTTTTAATAAATGCATCATTTTATGCATTTTAATACCCTAATTTGGTACCTACTGAGTTGATTTATTGTGTATATGATTAAGACCTGACATGATAATTAAATTACAAAAATATACTCCTATACAAAAAACTTCCCAATTTTCACATTAGTTGGCCCTCTAAGTATAAATGTTCTACGTACGTTAACAGTGTGTATAAGGGTCTGCTTTTCATTGACTCTGTACACTATTTACTTAGGTGAATGAAACTATCAATCTTTACTGTCCTTACTAAGACCTTTCCCATCCGGGGTAAGAACCAATTTTGTTTTGCATTGCAAAGGAATTCCTACTTAGATGACAGTTGTTTTCAAGACTTACAAAATCATTGAGCAAAGAATGTATAGAGTATTTAAACCAGTTTAATGCAAATGATCAGTTTTTCCTCCTCCACTTATGATGACCCTTGTGTTTTAACTACACACGCAATTCATTAAAGGTTGAGACATTTTGACATGTTTTTATAGTTATCTGTGCAATAGCATAAATTGTACAATTGGGAGAATTTTGCTTATTTACGGTTTGCGCACGACCGCCTGTAATTCACTTGAGTGCTTCTGCTCATAAAATTCAAGATTTCCTTAAAATGTGTAACCACTGTGGTGGTTCTAATCCCTGACCTATTTTGCCTATTACCCCTTTCTTGATCCAAATCTATGTTATTCATGCCCCTAATCTACTAATGGACACGGCACTATGATTTCCCCCTTCAAATGAACCACCATATTGTAAAATTCAAAAAAAAAATTATAAATATATATATTTGGCTTTGGTGATAAATGTGATTGACTTGTTAGCATTAACATAAATGTATCCCCAATGAGCTATGTCCCTGTGTCCGCTTCATTCAATGTTACCTAAAAAAGTTTAGAATTTTATATGGTCTGAACCGTTCGTGTGGCCCAGTAATCCATCCGTCCAAAGCTTACGCGCAAATTTGGTCGTATCTTCTTCCTGTAAGAAATTTTGCAATTTTTATTTTTCTGTCCATAGACGGGGCAGAACTTCAGCACAATAGCCGAGGGGACTCATGGTCAACAAGCATTTGCTCAAAACCCAAAACCACAGCTCGGGATCAAAACACTCAAATTGTGTGAATAAGCTTTACTCTTGTGAATAAAAATGGGAGGGTGCTGCTCTCTAAATGTTTCACTCGAAAAGAATGAACTCTTATAAACCACTCCAAACAAGTGGTTTGTAATTAAAAAATGAGAAATAAGCACTCGTGTGAGGAGTTAAAAACGAAGGGCAACACTTTTGATGAGTGAAACGAAGGACACAGCAAAACGTGATTGGAAATCCACTCTTTTCTTTTGGAGTGATTTTCACTATACTCTTGAGTGAAAATTGACTCCTTTTATGTACAAACAACTCATTTTTGAGTGTTTGCAAGAGTTTCTCACTCTTTTGGGGAGTGAATTTCAACTCGTTTACATTAGAGAGTGGAAATAGCCCAATACAACCTTTAATATATATTAACTTAAAGAGATAAGAGGACATTTTCCAAGCAAAATATGCCCCTTTTTTTAAAACATTTTACAATCTATTAAAACCTGGAGGGAATAAGCCGAAAAGCCATCTTCATATAATAATCTGCTTTTGTATTTTCTGTCGTGCATGACAAAATCCGAGTATGCTGTTAATGGGGGCCCATCAGACAGCATCAATTTCAAAACTTTTTTTTGTTCTCTTTTCTTTGTTCAATAAACCTTCCTAACATGTTTGCTCGGTTGGTTTCTACAAACAAAGTGCAAATTTGCAGAGATTTGTATCTCAAGACAATCTCCTTGTGTCTCTTTTTGAATGAAGAAACCGTTTTTGATAAGTCGAAATGTGTTCCACAATAGATCCATGAAAATGTTTTTTTAATGTGTTAGAGTTATGCAACCTTATGGTCCTGGTCAAATTTTAATAAACAAGAGGAGCATATAGGCCCTAGTATTTATTTTTATACTATTTTTTTCAAAAACATGCCCGTTTGTGGTTTTCAATGACCGAGCCAAATCAAAACTAAGTTCATTACATTGGCATTACATTTCTAAACATATCCTAGGGGAAATTCAAATTATCGGGAGGAACAGCTTTGTAAACATAGTTATGGGTTATTCTTCTGCATGTTTTATGTTATTGCGACTATTTGATCTTCAGCTAATTTTGCCGTACTTAAAGAAAGGTGCTTGTTCCGATTTGTCTACTTAATATGAGAGCCTGGTCGTTGCCTACCTCATCGCCAATATCATGGAAAACAAACTTGTGGGTTTGGTGGTATTAGAAGTGATAATCACTTGGCATGCAACGTCTATTCTTTTTACTTGTGGCTAACTTAATTGTTTAACCATTAAAATAGCATTATTTTGTCTCTATCTTAGGAAAAGAAATGGATACAAATAAAAGACTGAAATCTCAGGACGACATGAGCATATACTAATCTTCATTTCATCAAAGTGATAACAATTTCCAGGTACTTCGTGGTCCAAGAAACTATCGGAATGGATATTATGTGATTTTGAGCTTATTTTATTTATTGATTTTTAAAAGCACTTTTAAACAATCAAATGTTTCATTAAGGAAATTGCCCTCCCCCATTAAAACTTCCTCTGTAAAGTCACTACTCCGAAAACTGTTAGGGTTGGTGTTTACGGCACCCTGGTGCGGGTTTCATAGTGGTTTTACGAAACTTAGGATTTTGCTGACTACACAAGCAATGATGCACCTTTACAAAGGCTTGTCACATATGATCTTGGCACTATAGTCAAATTTTGACCTGAAAACCTGGGTAAAATCGACCAAATAAGTCATATTGCCAAGACTCGGGTACATTTAACCCCAGTTTTTGTCCAATTTTTGACTAGAAAACAGGTAAGAATCCTATTTACTCGATCCTAGTCAAAAGTGACAATGCATTTTTGCATCGAAGATGCTTTAATTTGATGCTATACGAATCATAGTACGTTTGATGGCCCTAGCTTTGTAAAAAGTGTTGCTGTGAAATGTATAATTCCCCATTTAGTTGAAGAGCTGGTTATGCCCGTCACTGCTTCTGGCAGTTTTTAAGTGACTTATCCTTTCATATGGACGCCGTAGATTGTACAAGTTGGCCTGTAATCAGTAGTGCAATCGTGGTTTTCTGAACGATACATGGGGAGCACTCACTTATGAACTGGATATGGCGATAAAGGCTGGCCTGGCGTTTTCCTCAAACCCGTGGTATTCAAAATTAAAGTTGATGCGATGAGTATGGTTGATGCCTGAAACATAATTTAATATGAAGGGTTTTTATGATCCAAGTATTTACAAAAAAAAACAAAAACTAACACATTAAGTACTAACATCCTCGCTAACAAGTTTTCCTTTTTAAGACTATTCTGTTCTACCTAATTTTGTTGAAATCTTTGTATTGCCATGAACCCACTTTTAGGTCAAATAATTATAGAAAAAGAACAAGGCGTCCCCAGGTTTCTTTCTTAATTCGACGAAACGAACTGGCTCAGTGCGCCCACTGGATTACACTCTTTATTTCTGTGATCGTACATTTTGGACACTCTGCGGAGTGGGTAAGCCAATGGGTTGACTGAGCCGTTTCGTTTCATCGAATATAATCAGCCGTGTCCCAAAAAGATTACATGAAGATTTACTTTTGACACTCAATTTAAAATATTTGGCTAGATCCATGTGCCTGAACAGGGTCCAAGTAGGTCGCATAGATGTCATTAGAGTTCAAACGCGTACA
Organism: Ophioderma brevispina; assembly: GCA_023653785.1. NCBI lineage: Eukaryota > Metazoa > Echinodermata > Ophiuroidea > Amphilepidida > Ophiodermatidae > Ophioderma > Ophioderma brevispina. The sequence continues at coordinate 27,502 of JAMKCH010019760.1, forward strand.
CCCTATAGTCTTGGGTCAGCGATTCTTTTGACTGAGTTCATCAGTCAATATACACATCAGCAGGATGGAAATAGTGAGCGATTATAAAAGAATTCACATAGCATTTAAGGGGAATACGAGTAGAAAACATGAACTTAACATTATCACTGATATGACCCTTGACCTAGATCTGATATCTCACACACACACCAGAATGTGTTGTTTATCTTAAATTGCCCTTGTAATGTAATTTCTCTGAGAGACAACCACCTCCTCTTAGTAACTGTCTTTTGATTGGCATATTAACAGTAATTTCCAAAGGTGGGGTATCATTTTCGGGGGGAAATTAGTCTAAGCTTGGTGCGCGGAAAAGAACCAACACCTTTTATTTAAAAAAAACCCCGTTATATTCATTAAACACCCTTTATATACAGTAACTTTTTTTCAAGTTTGTCTCTTTCATGCATATTGTGGCTTTTGAGACCTATCTGCATCTTTTTAATGATTTGACACTCATTTGACCTTTTGTGATGACCCCTAGGTGACCTGACTTGAACCTGTTTAGGTGGTTCCTTATCCAATTGTTTTCCAATTTAATTCTGTACCTCTCACATGCATATTGTTGCTATTTTAGACCTATTCTCATCTTTTAATGTATTTTTGACCTCATTTAACCTTTTGTGAACCCCTAGGTGACCTGAGCTTGACCTGTTTAGGTGTTTTCTTATCCATTGTTTTCCAAAATTTAATTCTGTACCTCTTCTTCATATTTTTGCTATTTTAGAGCCCTATCTGCATCTTTTAATGTATTGACTCATTTTGACCTTTTGTGACCCAGGTGACCTTGACATGACCTGTTTAGGTGTTCTTTATCCAATTGTTTCAAATTTAATTCTGTACCTCTTCATGCATAATTGTGGCTATTTTTAGACCTAGTCTGGCATCTATTTAATGTATTTGCCTTTGAATTGGGGGTACTCATTTTGAAGACCTTTTGTACCTCTAGGTGCACCTTGAACATTGACCTGTGCGGTCGTATCCATATCCATTGTTTTTCCAAATTTAATTCTCTACCTCTCTGCCAATTGGAATGCTTTTATAACAAAATTCACAATTGTTACCACTATCTGCTTTCACTAGTGAAATCTCTTCTGTAAATAAATGAGGGGCAACAGAATTAGGCCATTGATACGTTTCGGATTTAACGATCTTTTCTTTTCTTTTCTATGCTTCATTTCAGCGCTGGGGATCACTTACTTCCTTCACTATAATTTTAAATATTATGTTAACCAGGAACAGCTGTATCCCCAAATGACAAGGGTGCACTTATTTTAAAAATGAATTAAAATTCAACTCAATTATCTCTTCCAGAATGTCAGTGACAATATGTACACGTAACTCAAGCGAACAAATAGAGCTAATTAAGACACACGGTAGTGTGTCCACCCAGTTTAAAAATCACAACTAAAAACAAACCAAAAACAGCCGGCAAACAAAAGCATTAAAACAGCATTATACAACGACAAACACACCGTGGAGTATATTAACGAAACCAACTTCCCTTTGTTGACGCGCGTTTGAACGAGAAATAGCACTAGTTGGCCATATCATCAATAATCACTTGAAACCGTCCCGCTGCGCAATACAACCAACCCAAGGAGCCATGCATTCAACCCACAAAATCATATTGGACACATTCATGTGCGACCTGAAAATTAAGAAACGAACTATGAATAGAAGTCTTTCAAGCGTTCCTGATAATGAAAATTAGTTTGAAAGTGCGAAAATCTCTACAAGGGTCTCAAGACCTACAGAAGCCTTTTATTACAAATGGATAGTAGCCAAACTTAATACATAATTTCTCGTTATCCTCAAATGATTTGCCTTTTAGTGATAATATTGCAAAGATAATTCACCTATACAAAGAAATTGATTTACGTGATTCCTTTTGTTCACCATCATACTGAACCATCGCGTACATCATCTCCAACAACTTGCGGTTGCCAGGCTATCAGCTTCCTTCGAGGCCGCGGTCTAAACGATAGCCGTTTATTGATTTTACTTTTGGATAGTCCTCTTGTGTCGGGGTTCGAGTCCCATCGGTAGCCCACGACTTTCAGCGCATTAAAATTACACGAGATTAAGATCATTTTCTTTACTACGTTCACTTGGCCAATTTTTGAAGTTCTGAATGGAAGTATAAATTCATTATAGTTCAAACCTTTCCAATTCTTCTGTATAATGTATTTCGGCATGTATTCAGTAGTGTCAAGATCAGCACCATCAAGTATGTTTTTAGTGGCAGTTTTTTGTTTTACATAAATGATCTTCCAATCCAAATAACAAATGGGATTTAAAAAAAATATAGTATCAAAGACTGTTACTTAGGACGGAAGAGATCCACAATAATCAAGAATCAAGTTGATTTTAAAATCAGTTCAGAATCGAACAAATCATAAACAACCATTGAAAACGTATCAAGGAAACGATCATTACAAATAATTGAGAAAGAGTATGCGAGCATGTGATTATGTGACAACATTTCATGAGCATATATTGAATTAAGAAAATGAAACGACGAGTTCAGAAATTTTTTCAAACGTTATTGAAACTATAATTAGTTGCAAATAGGAAACTTAAAAAAACGGGTTTCGACAGACCTACAAGCCTTTCATTACGACATTAATATTGGCGATTTTAATACCTTATTTCATAGTTATCATCATGAAGCCTTTTACTGTAACATTGAAACTAACTGACTCATGCAAAGAAAATCATGCTTACGGATTCTTTTGTTCAACATTACTGATCCTTCACGTAGCAGATACAACAAATCAGTCTTGTTCTGTAATCTTCCTTCGTGGCGCAGCGGTGTAAGCGAAACCATTGATTTTACTTTGTATAATCTTTTGTTGTCAGTTCGATCCGGTGGTGGCCCACCCTTTCGCATTATGGCTATATTCAATCTGGTGGTCATTCTCCATAATTTTTTGGTTATGTAGCTGTACAATGAATGCCCTGGGTTCTTTTTACGCGGTTTTCCAGGAGTTTTATTCCCAGTTTAAAAAAAGGTGGTTCTCTGATTGATGCTGAATGGCATCTTTATAAATTAGAAGCCTTAGAAATAACAGGTGGTTTCCTTATTTGTAATGACAATAGAATGATGACGTGCGCATCTTGGTACAATACGTCTTACTGAATGCCAAGCATAAACTCATTCTTTTCTTTAAAACGTAAAATAATGTGGGATATTTCAACAAGAACTAAAATACATTTCCACCAATTTCCACCATTTTTATGATGGCCCTTTTAAAAAATTATATTCTTGGTGAAAAAGCCTACAAGATGCAGAACCTTAACAATCGAATATCTCCCTACAGCTTAAGTAAATAAAATGTCGAAAGGCACGAACGTTTTAAGTATAATCAGTATATATATAATAGATTTTGATAGCCCATGGCAATGTACTTTAAGCTCTTCATATTTTATATCAATGTTAAAAGCAACATATACACCAAACAATTGACCGAATATACCGGAAACAACCATCGCGACTTCCGTAACTTTAATTTAACAGTGTTCTAATACGAAATTTTAACTACTTATAGATTAAATAATATTCACTATGTTTTCAATACTTCCTCAAACCTTTTCTTTACTTAATATTAAATAACACCTCACGTTCCAGGTCGACAGCGATACACCATACAACCCGTTGTAATAATCACACACATCAACTAAAGTGTAAAATAAACTGTTCGCAGAACAGATTTTCTTGCAAATTGAAACTCACTTCTCCCATTTCCCTTGCACAGCTATTTAATGTTCACAAAAATAAAGGAATCTACCCAAAAAACGTTGGGCAACGTAAAAACCACCAAAGTTTTAAAAAGAGTACGCAGCCATAGAAAGTTAATAAATCTAAAGTAGCCACCAAGTATACTCAAGTGCGTCTGCCCCCATTTGGCAAACTTGGTCCAATCTCTTCTCCCAACGCAAAAGAAAAATGCCCTTTCCACTATCAACCTCCATACAACAGCCTAAATATAAATTTTATAGATTTCATGCTAAGGCGCTGATGTAATAACCGAGTTCAAAACAGTTCCTCTTCTTGTATGCAACCATAGGAGCGGGAACCATCCTTTCGTCGTTGTACTCTTCTTCCTACCAGAGAGCGGGAGGTCTCTTAATCATTGAAATAAGACCATCTCTAACAATAAGAAATCAAGCAAGAAAACAAACGAAACTAACAAACTATCAAACTTGAAACGTAATTCAGTCAGAACAAGAACGGCTTTAACCACATGAAATAGGAGTACTAATTCCAACCTCATCTGCCAATATAACCTTCAACAAGAACAAGTGCAGTTGGAATTATTTAAATCACCCTTGGTTTCTAAATGATATGGTTCCTTTAATGAAAAATGGACGTTCTCAACAAAGGAATTCGGAAAAAGAAGAAATGGGACCAAGGTTGCCAATGGGGCAGACGCACTTGAGTCACTGGGTGCTATCTTTAGATTATTAACTTTTTTTATATGGCTCGTACTCTTTTTAAAACTTGGTTTTTGTTACGTTGCAAACGTTTTTTTGGTAGATCATATGTAACACTCACCTAAAAGCACTTCATATCTTTTCTCAACAGGGTACATGCAGGTCCCATGTTACTCGAAGCCCTACACTGTTGAGGATTCAAGCTATATCAGGTGTGTATGACTTCCCCATATTTATTTCTCTATTATCTGTTCGTACTTAAGGGCAAACATACGCACCTCGTCTCATATTTTTTAAAAATGGTAGGGTCCTGAATCCATTATTTTCTTGGTAAAATTTGAAATAGAAATATGGTTTTTCTTGTTTTAAAGACAATAACTGCGGATTTAGGTTATGCACACAATTAGGTCAGCCCTTGCCATCGGGCTTTTTTCTTTCATGAATTTTTGTCCCTTTACATTTTCCTTTTCGAAAAAAAACGTTTTATATAATCATATGGTCAAAGTATGAAACACACAGTAGAATTCAAGATTTCTTTTATCGCGAACGAGAAAGGAACTCGCGCCACTGCAGGAAGGACATATCATTCGAAATCAGTTCAACTGCATGCACAATTACAATGGACCAGATGACCAGATGTAAAAGAATGTGAAGTTCGTTCCGGCCGATTATTGAGTATCAATAGCCCACATTTGTTCGCGTGAGCATGTTGAGGTTATGTCTATCCATTGGTCAACTGATATTCTAGAAATAAATGAGTTGACTTAATATTCATTTTCTAAATAATGTGCACCCCTTTCATTGGGGACCAAGCTTTTCCTGGTTAAAAATAATATTGTTTTTTTTTCTTGAAGGAAATAGTAATCCCCAGGTATGGAGTCACGAATATTTCTAAAAGGCCATATTGTATCATGTACCATGGCCTAAATGTACCTGCATCAAGCCAGACTCACTATGAATCAATTTGATCTGCTGGGGAAGAAGGATAATTTTCCTATATAACTTGTACAATTCTGTGGAACTGAACACAAAGTGTCCATCATGCTGTGCTTTTTTCGTAAAATTCAATAATGTGGAGGGAAACCTTATCATAGATGCTATCAATGTTGAAGTAAGAACTAAATAACTCATATTCAAAACTATGAACCCGCCAACACAGTTGGCTATATTGCCAGTGTTCTAAACTATGAACTATTAAATTTTACCTTGCTATATCACCTTAAGGAGGAAACTGGAAACTTCCTCCATATTTAGCACATATTCCTTTCGGTTTCAATAGAAGTTCACTCTACATCCTAGACACATTCCATATGTCATTACGGCCATAACTACTTGGCCCATGTCCTCAAAACATGATGTACAATTTGAACTTTAAAAAATGTCTCGGATTCTTTTGTGGGCCTTAAAAATCTATGTGCTATGCTTTTTTCTAAAAAGAAAATAAAAAACTTTTTTTTAACAATTTGCGGTGTGGTGTTTTTAAAAATACACAACACTATGTAGCTACACTCCAACGTTCTCGTCTGTTTTCAAGGCATAAAACAAACTTCACACGATGAAAAAAAAAATATTGTATGTCCATATAGTTCCACTTTCCTCTTTTTTTATTCTAATGTTTCCATTGGTTCCCAACTTTTTGAGACACACTTCTTGTTAAGAAAAAGTACTGAGTATCCGCTAATAACAAAAAAAAACTTTGAATGTAAACAAAAGGTGTAAACATCGCCGTCCGAGCATATCGACCATTCGCTAAATCATAATTTTAAAACGCTATGCGTGGGGAAGCCTGTACACCAACTATTTTTTTTGGGGCCTAATATCGTATCCTTTTAATAATTCATTGGCTCTGCTGTAAACGACGTCTTTCAATATAACATAGCCGGGAAATGCGCCATGTACGTGCTACACTCATCCATTATTTGTTACGTTGGTTTCAGAAAGTCAATTAGAGTTCATTTTCGTGAAGTTGCACTATTTCACATGATGGACATGAAGTGGCACTATTTCACAATAAACAGACAGAAAATAAAAAAAATGTTTGCATTTCTTTTAGCTCGCCTTCAAAATTGCAATCGGTTTCCGATTCCTAATGCCAAATCCTTCTATTTATGATAATACTCCCGTTTGAGTATTACCAGATTTCGTAGGTAATCGTTACTAGACCATTACCAACACAATTGTGCAAAACTTTCACTTAAAAAAATTGGGGTGCTCCTTTAAGCCATCTGCTCTTATCCTCTTTAAAAAAAAAAAAAAAAAAACCCCCTTAACTGCATAAAGGGGTTTGGACTTCCGTGTGCATAACGGGGGTCCTAGGGACCCCCCCAATAAAACCACTTTCCAAAGGATTTTTTGATGAAATCCTCCACATGTTGAAGGCTTCAAAGACATCACATAAAGACATAAAAATCAATCAATAAACCAAATAAAAAAAATAGGGGCAAAACATTGAATTTAATGTTGGCGATCAAAATGTGCGAAAAGACACTAATTTGTTTCTACTGCTTCTTTGCATGTCTACGGCATTGCTTCACCTAGACTAGTAGCTGATTGCGTTAATTGGTAAGAATGAACTATATTTACCATATTAAGCCACAAACATAATTGTCTCAAATGCATTTTACAAATATTTTTTAAGGTTACTCGTATACTTAACCATAGGTTCCTACATTAAACCGCTAACTATGTCTATAAATATTAGTGGCTTCCATTGGCCTACTATACTTCCCAGATTTTTTTAATTATTGCTTTAAAATTAGTAAAACCTACATTATATGCGTAATATTTCAGCTAATATTATGAAAATCAGAATCACAGTAACTCTAATAAGGATTTTTTACTTTTTGTCGTGGGTACTTCCCTTAGTGCATAACGGGGGGGGGGGCCTAGGGACCCATGCTAATTAACGCAAAAACAGCGATGGATTTGGATTTTATTTTTTTGCAAAGCAACAATGCAAGCGCAACTAAAAGTTGACAAATACAAAAATTATAAACCAAATTATTGCAGCTTTAAAAATCGCCGTCTGAAAAAACACAAATGGGTCCAGGAACCCCCGCCCCCTAATGCAGTTAAGTGTTACGTTTTAAAGTAAGGTATTCAGTCTAAAACAAAAGATAGAACATAATTATTTATTAATAAAACATACCTTTTATATCAAATAAAACGTTTCAAACTAAACGCTGTCTTGCAAGTCTTCCATCTATGCCTCTATCCTCTTGATGCGGGAGTTGCACAATATTGCTCAGGTGCAAGGATCTTCTATAAATCAGGTACGGGCGGTCCGGTAAGTACGTAATCGCTGTTTTCTAAAATTGAAAAAAAAAAGTTGGCGTAAATTGAACCAGTGTTTGCAGAAATTCCTCAAGACTGGAAAAAATCGAAAGTCATGTGGTAAAAACTGGTGAATGCGACCGTAGAGATGCGTTTTCACTTTTCCGTGTCTGCGACACCGAAGTACCCGACAAAAACATTCAATTTTTCTCGCTTAGGTTCTATCAGGTTCAGATCCAATTACATACATATTCAAAACAAAACTAGTAACGATCCTCTGATGCAAAAACCTGATAGAACCCCGTCGTTTTTCCGGAGATTTTGAGATTTAGTTTCATTTCCATACATTCCTATGAACGGACTGAATACCGTTAACCTCTCGCGCGTAATCATTTCGTCATACTTTCTAGATATACACGCGTGGAAGTACTTCCCGGACCGCCGTACATTCCGGACATTCTCTAGTTTAAGGACAGGAGATTTGTTATGGGGGGGGGGGGGGGGGGGGGGGGGGATACCTAATTGTCTCTCAATTTCACTGAATCGGTTTTTAGACCACCTACGAGAACGTTTCAAAGTTTTTATTGGACAAACCGGTGCAAAGAAACCGCCAACCTTGTTTTGAACTTGTTTGCCTGCTATCGTAATCGGTTCCCCATAGAAAGCCATGCTTTGACTTTTGTCGTGCACGACAGAACAGATCATCATCTTATTAATAAAGACGGCGTCTTCTGCTATCACTTCAGGTGTGATCTAATATCATTGGTAAGCCATTCTAAATATGCGGTAAAAAGTTCGAGAAAATTTGGGGCGCTTCTTCCTGGCAATCTTCTCCAGGTCTCTTTAAGAATAGCTTAAGCAAGTTTATGGATTGCTGCAGGCCGCATTATTTTGCCAGACCCTCTCTTGGTTGATATAACTCATCATGAAACCTGAAGGGAACTCTCAATGAACTCCATATTTGCCTGGCATTGCTTACTTGTTTGAGGGTAGCAAAAACTGACAAAATACGGTAGGAAAAAAATACTTGTTTTAGGGTATGTTTTTAATCGGTGGAAATACTTGTTCAGGATTCAATTCCACCCCTTTGAATACAAGTGCCCCCCCCCCCCCCCGCCCGGAAGGTTGTGTAACTTGTTTCTGTAAGTTTTAAATGTTTGAAGTCGGTCCTTGTTTCGGGTTTGAAGCTATAGTTTGTAGGCCCTACAGTTTGTTCTTTGTGTAAATGCTTCATAATAACCCCTTAATAATCCACAGTGATCTTGGTTCTTTGATCACAACATTGGATCATTTGATGATCGTCAGTTATCTTGTATGGCAAAATGGCCGTGTCCCATGCTTAGACTTTGAGACTTGTAGAGGCGTGATCTATTTTGGTGTCAACACCCATCTTTTCTGTTTCGAAAAATCCAATAAGAACATTGGTACCAACACTGGAACATTTTAGTTGTGGCAGCAATCTTATTTCAAAATGGCCACCGAGCAAAATCGTTTAGCCCATATGTATAGGACTGAGCTGGACTGCAAGGCACATTAAAGTATTAAAGGGGTTTCTCTTGCTAAAATCATTATAAACGAGGAAACTAACACTCTAAATTACAGGGATTTAAAAATCCCAAACGATTGTGATTAGGGACCAATCCATTTTTAGATTTATTAAACCTATGATAGATCTATAAGATTTATTTTAAATCTAAAAATGGATTGTCCCTTATCACAATCTTAAATTGGTATTTATTTTAAATCCTTGTAATTTAGAGTGAATGTATGAGATACTTATGTCTTTGACCATGTCTGGCGTTTTTGTTTTTGTTAACATGGTCACAACTCAAGATGACAGCCACTCTACTATAGCTGCATTGAAAGATCTTTTATAAATCCAAGTTGCCATAACGATATATGCATCCAAAAGCTATGATAAATCTTATGTGAAATAAAGTATGGTATATGTTATGACCATTGGCAGTGGCGGATCCAGGGTTTGAAAAACGTCAAAATTACCGGGGGGCTGAAAGGCTATAACTGGTCTAAAAAAGCCAAAAATGGGCTGATTTTGCAAGAATTTGCAGAATTACCGGGAGGCGCGCGCCCCCTCCCTGGGCTGATTTTGCAAGAATTTGCAGAATTACCGGGAGGTGTGCGCCCCCTCCCTGGATCCGCGCCTGATTGGAAACTCATATCTGGCATTTTGTTTTAAAAACAAGCTTATAAATCAATGGTGTTCATTACGGTCACCTTCCAAGATTTTAATGATACAAATTGTTAAATATTCAGGTACGTCTACTTTTGGGTGCATGAGATGAAAGTCCACTTTTTCAAAGTAGCGCACCCCATAATAGTCGGGCTCTCAGTTGTGCCCAGATGGGAAATGGTGTTCACTTTATGTTTGAAGCGATTTCTAGACCAAAATTTTGCGTAGATTACGAAAATACAGGTCGGGTTTTGATAAAATGTGCCCAAAGTGTATTTCCTTTTTTTTTTTTTTTTTTTTGGCTGAAAGGCTATAACTGGTCTAAAAAAGCCAAAAATGGGCTGATTTTGCAAGAATTTGCAGAATTACCGGGAGGCGCGCGCCCCCTCCGCCCCCTCCCTGGACTGATTTTGCAAGAATTTGCAGAATTACTGGGAGGTGCGCGCCCCCTCCCTGGATCCGCGCCTGATTGGAAACTCATATCTGGCATTTTGTTTTAAAAAACAAGCTTATAAATCAATGGTAGCTAATGGTGTTCATTACGGTCACCTTCCAAGTTTTTAATGATACAAATTGTTAAATATTCAGGTAGGCCTACGTCTACTTTTGGGTGCATGAGATGAAAGTCCACTTTTTCAAAGTAGCGCACCCCATAAATAAAACATGCAGTGTACAGATCTGTATGGGTAATGCATGGGTACATCATCAAAATTATGCACAAAACTGTGAAAGATAGTATGAGATTATGTCTTTGACCATTACAAGCTCATAACTGACATTTTTGTTTCGTTAACGTACTTAAAATTTATGATGGCGTGAATATGGTTCGTTCATACTACGCTGCACTGCGCAGTGCCGATATATCGATCACTTGCTGCAGCAACTCAACGTAACCTGCTGTAGGCTGCAGTTAAAATAAATTTAACTCGGTTGCAGTACCGCAGTGCAGTACATGGACAGAGACCGAATTCGAGCACTGCAACTTACCGCAACGCACGTTGCAGTGTAGTAGGCCTAGTATGAACGAACCTTAAAAAAAAAGAAACGCTGTTTGGCTTCAAATTGCTCAATGATTATCGTGTCACTTCATGCATATTGTCGAGGGTGTGGTTTCATTCGGAGGGGATGTGTTGATACCGAAAGACAATGCCGAAGATGTAGGATACCTATTAAATACAAAATGTTCTGCTAGTATCATTTTCCAGTGGTCAATCAGGTATGAGTAATGGGCTATTCCAGATA
>JAMKCH010019761.1:0-22294 GCA_023653785.1 Ophioderma brevispina
CTCCTTTTCTGTTCAACACTAACTGACGATTGGAATTTGGATATAAAATGTTTTCTTGTTGCATTTACTTCATCTACTAGTAGATGCATCTGTTCTTCGTGTAGTTAGTAGCTCTTTTTTTTTTCTTTTTTCCTTCTCACCAGATGCCATGATGAAATAGTACCCGTATATTTCGCTGATGTAAGCAGTTAAACAAAGACCGTTGCCAGTCACTGAGCTCAGGGAACCTTACTTTGGTACAGCCACGTATCACATTGATCACAACACAAATCCCTATGGCGTATTATAATCGGAACAGTGAATGAGCCCCAGCTTGAAGAATCAAGTAAGGGGGGGCGGGAGGCTGGGTGGATACTAACGTACACTGCATAGCGAATAACAGACTGAATTGTTTCACAACCAAAGACAAGAAGAAGAATAACTAATCTGACCATCTGGACCCAATACGACGTGTAAAAAACTCTCACCTGTCACTTGTTAACGTTCTACGAAAAGGACAGAAGCACAATAAAGAAATCAATCGTGCCCTGCAAAATGGCTATAGAAATACACTCGCAAACTTACCTCATACCTTTGCACCCAGTCATTGCCCGTTTTTACTCCCATTCAAATGATTCGAACGAACATCCAAATCGTCTTAGTTATCAAAAGCTTAAGAATGTCGTAGGTTTATTGGTAGAAATGCGCTTACGACCATCGTAGTGGACTGTTCCAAAACGCTGCATCAACCTCGTACACAAATCTTAAAGTATAACGCAAGATCACTTACGCCATCTTTTGCGATCAAAGTTTCGTGAACGGGCCCCTGCTTTGTGTTTAACGCAAAATGGCGTCTATACCACGGGCGTTCTGACTACGAGGATTGCGGAGTGCGTAATCGTTGGATATTGCGTTATAGGTTTCGGAAAATCCCGCTACCATCTGCGGTACTGCAATCCTGCCGCGCTACATCCGCAACGGCTGCTCTGGGTTCTGTTGCGCTCCTGCCTTGCAAGTCATATATCTGTTTTGGAAAACCTATCCTGCCTTAGTTCTCTCTCCATTATACACTAAGAATATAAAACTCGTCTAACAGCCAAAACGGTATTTCTGGGCGGTGATGACAACCGTCAACGAGTCCCTTGCTTACCTTAGATCAACCATGTTACTCGAATCTGAATTCAAGAGATGTTTACTCCCTGTGTTTCTCATTGTGGCGTGTTAACACTTTGGTCACTAAGTTTGAAGACAACGTCGTACTAAGATAACTAGGTTTAACAGGCGCGTAACCAGACCTTGGCCCCCGAGGGGCGAGGGGGCAAGACTCAAGACGTTTTCCTCCGTGGTTCCAATACAACCCCCAATTTTTATTTTCCGGCTCGCTTCGCTCGCCGGGTAGACCCATATTTTTCCCCTTCTCGACCCCTTCTTCTCGTCCCAAACAATTTTTAGCTTCTCCTCCCATTTTATAGTCCCGGGGGGGGGGGGGGAGACTGCCCCCCGCCCCCCCCCCCCCCCCCCCCGCTGGTTAACCCATTGGGTTTGAAACCTACTAGCGTGAAATATGAACTGATAAGGGTCAAATGAGAGATAAGTAGCCTGGCCAATTATAATTGAGCCATTCTTCAAAAAGTAAACCTTTTTGATGAAAAATACGTTAAAAGCGACTCAGAGATTTTCCTGAGGAGGGCGCCCTCATTTCCACAAAAAAATCGTGTTTTTTCATGTACCTATGCTTGTCCATATACTAATCAGCTGTGTGAGATTGTTCTGGCTTAAATCGAGTTCCTTCATAAGAAAATCACAACTTTGTTTATAAAATTCCGGATCCGGAATTTTTGTTATACACTTACTGTGTCCTATGGGACTTCATACTGCCCATAAAAGTTTACTCTGCACAACGAAAAATCGATTCATCTCAATTTCTGCATTGGTGCATTTTAGGTTACGATCTTTAGTTCTAGTGGAACTATTTTTTCATTACTACCAGAAAAATAATATTTCGAAATCTCGAGTCAGACTTTAAATGGTAATGCAAATTTCTTTGCATTGTCGTGTTGGACCCATCCACGTTCCTGCAAATGAAACTTTTTGAGCAGTATGTGTTCAACTCAATCCGCTCACTTGGCGTCATAAATGATTGTGTTAATATTTTTGGGATAAAAAAGTGAGATTATTACGACGCCATTTTGCTTCTTTTAGATGTATATTGAATAGCTATTATTTTTTGTTTGAAATGGCCGCCTAAAGGGTTGCGTGGAGCTTATATACATGTTAAAAAATTACAAATTTATAGGAATTTAAACAAGTAAATCAAAAGAACACGTGACAAATATAACAGAAGTTTTTAATATTGCTAGAAAACCACTGTCGTAAAGTTTCATATTTTATGTCAAAAGCCAGTTCATATGTACCTAACGTTATAACACAAAAAATGGTTTAGTTCTTTCTTTCTCTTTTTCAAAGTTATTGATGTGTTAAATACGTCACACACGTGACCGCACTCACCATTTTAGTATTTGAAGGACATAAATTCCTGTCATATTGAGTGGTGGCAGTGGTTACTTTATTAATCAGTTAAAAATACGAATATGATTCGTTTAAACAAGGAACAAGGGGGCAGGCGGTGTGGATTATAATGACTGGTTTTTAAACTTGATTTTCTATGTGGCTTTTGAAAGTTTGGGTGGAAGTTTGCCACATTTGCAGACTTGGGCACTAGGAGTCACATTGCTCTTGCAATGATGGTAGTGTGATGAACGTGTTTGAATTAGTTGAAAAAATATGGAAATACACAGATTTTTATTACTTTAATTTTTGGTGCACAAATTAACAATTGTCCCATCAATTTTGTGATAAGTCACTTGGAATGTCACAAAGCACGTACCACCAATGTCAACATACGTGACTTACTTATGATCAAATTTATTACTTACCAAGTAAAGTTTGCGTGTTACTTTTAACTACCAGCATGGTTGTGGTGACACGTCCCCATGTCCTTTCTGGAATAATTAATAAGATTGAGTACTTAAATAATCACAGAATTTTTACAGTTAAGTTTGAATTCTAAAAACCCCTTTTTTGTCTGGTCACGGACCGTGACCCGAATTTGTTTGGCCCTAGTTACAAATAACCAAGTCTATCTGGCGAAGTAGAAAATATTATTTTTTATAAGGTTTGGACTAAAGGTTTACTTTTACCAAAATAATAACAGATTGATTATGTTGGATGAAATCAAAATTTGGCCGTTTTTAGGTCACAAACATGACCTAAAACGAATGATCAATTACTTTGTCTGCCTATTCACAAAACATGTGACATTTGCACATGTCATGTAGAGAGTTTTATACTATTTGATATATATATATAGGCTTTGTTTGCAATGGTGGCCAAAATTGTATTTTTGACTGACCATGTCTAACGATTACACACCGGCGGCTAAGGACTCTCTCATAAAGAAACTTTGTGTTGTAACTTTTTTAAGATTTTTATATAGGATTTTTTGTTTGAAATATTTGGCCATGTTTGTATTTTGTTGGTTTAATGTCGCTCAAAATTCGTGAAATGAATGCCTGGTTTCTCAAAATCGTAAACATTGTTCCATAAAGATATATATTGGCTAAGTGTAAAAGATTTATCCATAAAAAAGTGTATTACAAAATGAGACCTAAAGAATTAAAAGTCTTAAGCTAAGGAATGGGTTTGCAACAATTGCTGCAATGATGGACAAACAACCTTAAACAATGATCTTGAAACTGCAGTTGATGAACTAAATAAATGAATCTCCAGAATTTAATATAACGACATTGATATATCAAAATATGATGAAATGATCTTTAATCACTAAATTGAATCCAACTCATTTGGGAAAGCTTATTGATAATAAACAGAATGACTCTATACATAAATGTTCTTTTTGACGCCCGAATTTTGTTAGCCAACAAAAGCTAAGTTGCGGTAAATGGAATCTACTAAAATATTATATCAGAAGTTTATCCAAAATTTGATCGCTTAAAAAGAATGCATAAAATCCTTAGAATCACGATTCTCAATAATAGCATTTCGGAATCGCACCAAAGGACAGCCAATATATCTTCAATATTGATGGTTATATTATGGAACACATGAACATAATTGGTTCGGGAAAAGGGTTGGGTGTGCTTATACATTTCTGAAAAAATCAAATAATAAATTAAGAAAACCGATTTAGGCCACAGGCTAATTCAAGTTTCGTAATCTGTTTACATAGAAATTGAATGTACAGTAAGAATGGTTGTTTGTAGGAGTATATATAGATCCCACACATCAATTGATAATTGCCGTGGGCTGATATTGATCCATTTTATAGGATAACTGGATTCTGAAAGAAACTTTTTATATTATGGGTGATTTTAATATCGATTTGCTGAAAGGCTGACACGGAAAGATCTATTAATGATTATCTCGACTTTATTTATTCTTATTCAATTACACCCACTATTTACAAACCCCAAGGATAATGCTACTTCATCAACATTATCGACAACATTCTTACAAATAATGGAGATGTAATTCAATCCTCCATTATTGTAACCGATGTTAGTGATCACTTTCCGACTGTTTTAAACAATTGAATGTCGATAATCGCTTATCAAAAGAGTAGTAATCAAAATTTTATTACAAAAGAAAACATTGTAAGACAATGTGGAAGCAAGGTATAAACGATTGTCGTTTTCAAAATGGTCGAATTCTTAACAACTATGATGTAAATTATGACTATAATAATTCATAGAATACAGTATTAACGTTTTATATGATGACTCATCCCGCTCAAAAAATGCAGGGTCAATAGGAAAAAAGATCTCGTCTCACCCATGGGATCACCAAAGGTTTACTTAAGAGCCTAACTAGAAAACAAATTGTATAAACATTATATCAAAATCCCAACTGAGGGGAACTTCACAAATTTAAGACTTATAGAAATATAATTTAAACACGCTAACTACGTAAATCAAAGAAATGTAATACTTTTACAATTCAGAAAGTCTAAAAACAACATGAGAGAAACTGGAAATAATTAACTTATCATTGTAAAGGTAAAAAACATTAACCGCAGTGCAAATTTAAAGATGATAGAGGCCACATTATATCTGACTTCTCAAAACATAGCAAATCACTTTAACGACTTTTTGTTAATGTGGGTCCCAATCTTGCTTCAGCCATTCAAAACAATGGTAAAAAACTATTATTAATACCTCCCCGATATGATTGCCTTCCAGTATGTTTCATGAAACCGATTGCTGAATTAGATATTATAAAGATAATGGCACGCCTTAAACCAAATAAAAGTGCTGGTTATGATAAATATTGGCAACTTTATAAATAAAGAGGTGGCTATGAAATTGCTAACCTTAACAAATTTTTAACTATCACTGTTTAACTTGTAATGGTTTCCGGAAAAAACAAAAAAAAATAGCTAAGTTGATTCCAATCTATAAAAAATCTGATCCCGACGTATTCTCAATATCGACTAGTTTCACTTTTACCTTGTTTTTTCCAAAATTCTTGAACGACTTGTATTTGATAGATGTTTTGACTATATTGAGGCCCCAAATCCTAAATGACAACAATTTTTGGCTTCGACATTAAACATTCAACTTATAATGGCTATTCTAAATTGGTAGATAGATTCCCCGTGCTGTAGAAACCATGAATCAACATTTGCATATTTTTAGACTTGTCAACAGCTTTTGACACTAGTGATCATAATATATTGTTTAACACAAACTCGAACATTTAGGATTTCGTGGTACAGTAAACTTAATTGGTTTAAGCTATCTTAATAATAGGACCCAATATGTCATTTTATAACGATGTAAATCTAACATGAAAGAAATTATTTGTGGTGTACCACAGGGATCTATATTATGCCCTTTATTGTTCATACTGTATGTAAATGACATTACTTATTCCATCAAATGTTCTTGATTTCCTTTTGTTTTTGCTGATGACACCACTATTACTTATTCGCATAAGATTCAATAACAATATCATTATCGTAAACAGTGAATTAGTGAGGTCACAATTGGTTTCAAGGCAAATAAATTATCAGTAAATGCACGTAAAACCATTATCTGTTTTAGGTACATCTCACTGACTTCGACTAGAGTACGTGATGATTTAAATGTTGTCTTAAGTATACCATCTTAAAAGAGTAAAGTGTAACTACATTTCTCGGCGTGTTATTGATGATGCCTAACAGAAAACTCACAAGAGCACAACAATGCATGAAGTTTCTTCCAATAAATTCAAACATTTTAAAATTGAAATTTTTCTATCCGACCGTATTCTACATACACTTTATTGCACTTTAATACTACCTTATATCAGTTTTGGTATTCTTAGATGGGAAATACAATGTAAATTGTAATATTGATAAATTAGTCCAAGCTTCATAAGTGAGCAATAAGAACTATGACAAGGAGCTACTATAGAAGTCATACTGGACCACTATTGTGCAAATAAGCATATTCTCACAATTAATGATATGTAATACGTTAGAACTAGGTTTATTTTTTTCATGTTTAAAATATTCTATTAATGAGCTTCCTGTGGCCCTTTCAGAATTATTTCACAAAACGTTCCGATATTCACGACTATCCAACAAGACATGCCCATGACCTAAATATAAACAACAAAAAACATCTTTTTCAGACCATGGAATTCGATCCAGCGGGCCCATTCTTTGGACTCAACTTTCCAAAATCGTTGAAAGGAATCAAAACTGTTAAACATTTCGTAATACACTTAAAAGGTCCCTTATCCGAAGTACCAGTAAATATCTTTGTAACAATGTTTTCTTAATTATTTGCCATTACAGACTCATGTTTTTGTTTTTTTTTTTTTCGTTTTTTGAGCCCTTCCTTGTCCTGTCTTGTTAGTCTGTCGTCCTTTTTCTTTTGGTCCATTCATGGTAGATCCTTTTTTTGTCCCAAGGGGTAGACTACTTTCCTGGCCTTATTGGCCTTTCAGCCTACTCCTCCATTACAATCTGTACTTTGTTGTTGCATTTTGTTGTTCTATACTTTTGTGTTTTTTATGGAAATAAATTCACTGATTCACTGATTCACTGATTTCGCGAGCGTCTTTGTCATTACAGGCCTATTAAGTCGCGTCGCGATACAAGATTGTCTAGAGTAATAATAACATTTGAACAATGTGATGTGTGCTATGGGTGAATAATTTGTCCCTACGATAATACACCTATGATGTGACTGAAACAACTTGATAAAGCACTGACAAAAACTTATTTTTTTCAGAGTTTTTTTGGCTTTGTAGTAGTACAACGTTGTGTCATTGTCAACATTAATACTCAGGACCGTTCAACTTAACTAGTATTGGGGAATTGAGAATTCCCATGGTCAACATGTATATGATCCAACACGTTAACAGCATTTTTGCTGAATGACATTTGAATGTAAATGTATAAGTAACTATGAGGACAGTTCAGTTAAAGGTCCATGGCCCGATCGCTAATAGCCTCGTCCCCAGAAGCCCAGATTTTACCGGAAGTGGTAAATATTTTGGTATCAGAAGAAAGCTACTATTTTTCTCATTTACCCTGTGAAATCTTAGGGCCAAAGGATGTTTGGTTTGGAAGTAATGAGTGAAAATCTACCCCAGTTTGGTCGACCAATATTAATTTTACACAGTACTCTATGGAGCTTACGAAATCACGTTTTCTGCTCTCACATGAAAACGCATTGAAATATCGGCGCGAAACTTTACAGGTGGGGTTTTTGGGTGAAGAAAAAAAAAAAAAAAAAAAATAATAGAAGCGATAATGCACATTGCAAGGCCCTATTCACTACTGTGCTAATATTGATGGTTAACCACTAAAACGGCAGTTTTTTGTTTATATCTTTGCAAAGAAGTGGATTTGGAAGCTGAAATTTTCGAACGAAAATGCGAAAAATACGGCCTTTCATTTGATATCAAAATTCACACTACTTCCGGTTAAATCAGGGGGGTCCCAGAAGCGATTGGAACAAGCACCTTTAAACAATGTCTAAATCACGAAATCAAAACCAGCTGTCTTACGCATTTGTCATTGTGAACTCCAGCTTCATGTTAGGCTTTTCTTTTGATTGTGACAGGTAAAAAAAAAAAAAAAAAAAAGAAGCCCAGATTTTACCGGAAGTGGTAAATATTTTGGTATCAGAAGAAAGCTACTATTTTTCTCATTTACCCTGTGAAATCTTAGGGCCAAAGGATGTTTGGTTTGGAAGTAATGAGTGAAAATCTACCCCAGTTTGGTCGACCAATATTAATTTTACACAGTACTCTATGGAGCTTACGAAATCACGTTTTCTGCTCTCACATGAAAACGCATTGAAATATCGGCGCGAAACTTTACAGGTGGGGTTTTTGGGTGAAGGCCAATCTATCAAGATGAAAACTTCATATCCTTAAATCGGGCCATCCCCCTTTAAATCTGCTGACAGTAATTTATTTTTCTACTAGGTTTTGGATGTTGCAGCAGTATAATACCGTCTCATTGTTGTTGTTACATATCCACAACATTCAACTGTACATGTCAAGTAACATCCACAAACTCAAATCTTGAAGTGTTCATTGAATTCATGCAATGCAATATTGTATTTATTATCTGCTGTCCAATTGAATACCCACCTCTAATAATGTCAATAATGCAATAAAGATTGTTCTGGAAATTAAAGGTGGGTGTTCCGATTTATGCGTATCTTGTTCTCCACCACTTGATATGAGAGCCTGGCACCTGCATACCCTTACCATCAAATATCGTGGGAAACAAACATGCCGTTTTGATAATAGAAGGCCGATAATGCCACCTTGCAAGGCCCTATTCACTACGTGGCTAATTTTGATGGTTAACCACTAAAACGGCAGTTTTTTGTTTATATCTTTGCAAAAATTGGATTTGGAAGCTGAAATTTTCGGAGGACGAAAATGAGAAAAATACGGCCTTTCATTGATATCAAAAATTCAACTTAACTTCCGGGTAAAATCAGGGGGGTCCCAAAAGCGATTGGAACAAGGCACCTTTAACAATGTCTAAATCACGAAATCAAAACCAGCTGTCTACGCAATTGGTCATTGTGACTTCCCAGCTTCATGTTAGGCTTTTTTCTTTGTGTTGTGACCGGTATATGGGGGGTTGGGGAGGGTAAGAGTCTCTAACTGTAAAAATAAATAATACAAATACATGGGTCTACAGTGGGAATTGATCCCACGACCTTTTGATTACATGGTGATCACCTAGTCCTGCTGAGCATGACTCCTCCATATATACATAATCATTATGTCATTAACTTAATAAAAGTAGAAGTCATGCCAAAATTGTAACTGATATGACAAAAATGTTTTTCTCACATTCTTCAATAATTTTCACTCTTCACGCAAATAAATATTACCTGATTCCACCTTGAAAGTATTCCTTAGAGTGTTAGCAACAACAGGATAGTCGTAAATATCTTCATCAACGCTTTTAGGAAGTGAAATTTCATGAAATTGCAAGACCTGTAAGATTTTGACCCGTGTTTTGTATTGCCAGATGCTAAACGAAAGCATTTCAAATTGGATATTACTGGTGCTAAAGGTGGAAGAGTGTTTAGCGAAAGCACCGGTGAAGCTTATTGAACGGGAATCAGGTAAGATTATATGAAAATTGGGATGAAATGCTGTCAATGGTCGAAATTTGAAGCCTACACAAAAAAGTCCTAGCTGTTACACATATTGTTTTGGGACTTAACATATAGACTGTTAAAGGCATACTGTTAAAGAAACGTCACGTGAAGTCCCAATATTGGGACTAGGTGATCACCTACAAACCGCACACCACGCAATCCAACGCCGGTGTCAGAAGTACTATGAGTACGGCGGACTATAATTACTTCTACACCGGCAAAAGTCGTTCTCTTGTAATACTCAAATAAATACTCTAACAGAATAAAGCGCACACATTATCATGAATATCGACGCTATGAGAGGAGTTGAAAATATGCTCCTGGAGCAAGATTACGGGCCAGATTAGCCGTCACTCATGACACCAACCACGCGTCGGCTACCAAACAGCCACAACAACAACAAAACTATTACAAGTTGGTGTGTTTTTGAGCTAAAATTACACGAAGAGCACACTTGAGCACAATTTACACATTACATTTTTAACAAGGTACACTGACATTTCAAAACACCAATTC
Organism: Ophioderma brevispina; assembly: GCA_023653785.1. Classification (NCBI taxonomy): domain Eukaryota; kingdom Metazoa; phylum Echinodermata; class Ophiuroidea; order Amphilepidida; family Ophiodermatidae; genus Ophioderma; species Ophioderma brevispina. Next base: position 10,200 of record JAMKCH010019761.1, read on the forward strand.
TTAATTCTTTAACCAACTTAACTAATAACCGTAAGTTAAAACTACTACAATTTGTTGGGTTTGAGCTGAAATTACATGAAGGGCTTGGGCGCATTCATACTTTACATTTTGTTACAAGGAACACTGAGCTTTCATATCACCAATTCTTGTGAGTCGGAAGTAGTCGGAACATGTTTAACAATTACGGATCACAATATCACCCAAAATGCAAAATTATTTTTCTGCAGTCGTAGCGCTACAAAGGAACAACGGATTTTGATGCGGTTTTCGGCATTTTCTGAAGGAATGTCTCCTCTACTTGGTGGCTTCAACCTTGACCAAAACCAAAGAAACTGACTGTACTATGTGTGTTCAAAAGACCCCTACAGCACGGGGTCACAAATTCCTGTGAAAGTACAAAGTTTTGTTGACAGTTTCACACCGCTGTCACTGCATCGATCGCGGTAAAGAGATAGGATCACAGGCCGTCGCGGTGTTTGCACAACAAAACACCTCGAGTGCCTGGCTTTTGTCGAGATGAATGGGTAATTGAATTAGATAATTTGTGGTTTTCGTGTTATAGGTCCATGGTCCCACGAATACGCATTCCAAGTTACTGTCATGGTAAACCCGAAATCCACCGTGTGTGTAACCTCATAACTTGAGTGTGCAGATTATTCAGTATACAATAACATTGACATGATCATAGTCAGAGCACAGATCTCTATACAATGGATTGGCTACACAACAGTAATTGTATAGTAGATCAGTGAAGCAACCGGCGGACATCTTGGTCTACCAGTACAATAGCATTCCAGAGACACCTGTTCAACAGAAGTTGTATCTCGAGTGCCTGTTTTAGGTACATGTCATCCCATACGTGCACAACTTCAAATACATTGAGCTCACTGAATTGGCTCATTGTGTACTCTGTTATGTCGCTTATCCACATTTCAATGGAAACACACTTTGTGTAAATGACCGGCTCTTAATCACCTGCTTGGGCTCCTTTTGGATGACCAATATGGCCGTCAGTGGTTGCAAGTACGGAGTCCAGGTTCCAACCCATTGTATAGAGATCAGTGCTCTAACTATGGTCATGTCAACATTCTCTAACTATGGTCATGTCAACGTTAATGTATACTGAATAATCTGCGCACTCAAGTTTTAATGAGGTTACAAGAGATAGAGATTTGATTCCAAAATAGCTCCAATCAAAGATCGTAGCTATGGCAGGACAATGGCCTTTGACCTCGCATATGTGGTATTTTGCCCTAGATGGGTTGGATTTTTAAAAACTGTAGTGTAGAGTTAGTGTTTTGAAAAGTGTGGTTTGTATGTTCTGTGGCGAGAAATTTTAAATGTTGACGTCATTAGTTTAACACTAAATCTAGAGACATCTCGGCAAACATGTTATGTTTGTCTATTAAAAACGGGTTGGTACATTTACTGACCCCACTTTGCCTGACACGACTCAGAATTTAGCAGCCTTTACGGAATAAAGTGCACGTGATACTGTGCTTTATTCCGTAAAGGCTGCTGAATACTGGGTCGTGTCAGGCAAAGTGGGCTCAGTAAATGTACCAACCCATTAAAAACTGTTGGATGGTATAATCAAGTTCACAGTAAGGGGTTTTAGCATAATTTTACTGTATATATACCAGTACCGAGATATGCACTAAACGAGGTATTATGAAGTGGCGCTTTAATAGTACACGCCGTTTATGAGCAATAGGACAACTCATATTAAATCTCCTAAATGTGCTTGCGCACAAACAAAGCTCTCCATTGACGCCAATTTTTTTTTGGAAAGCGAACACTGCACACCCCCTCCCGCACCCACCCCCAGACAGCATGATATACAAACTCTGCATGAACACTTTATGCTTAATTCAAACAAAACTTAACCCATCAACCATATTTTACTTTTTAAAACTGTTGATCATACTTATAAACATTATTTCAAATTGTTTCCATCCAAGATACGAACTCTCCATGAACACTTTATGCTTAATTCAAACCAACTTAACCCATCAACTATATTTTACTAATTAAAAATGATCATACCTATAAGAAAACAATTTGAAATTTGTACAGTGTGAGTCAAAAAGAATAGGACCGTGATTGATTATTTTTTATCAAAAAACTATGTGAGCTTGATAAAAAAAGTTTTACATGTTCGAAACAAGCATGTTCTTCTGCTCATTAGAAAAAAAGAACCACCGAAATTCATCATTCCTAACCATTGTTATGCCTGTTCTGCCGAAAGATCCCATTTATCCAGCTGTCCACGGAATGCTGAATGCTTTGAATATACCGTATGTGAGTACATGGGAAATGACTGGGTCATTGAAATGTTAATGAGATTTAAGCCCGCGAGTTTCAAAAACATATTAGCATGGTCTGCCACAAAATCCATAATGAAAAAAAAAATCTGAAGGTATTTTCAAAACTAACTGGCATCATGTGGTGAAAGATATAGTTATCATGACTCCTCCATATCCAGATGCACAACGAACTTTTATAGCTTGGGACCTGGCAGTTCTTCTTCCTGATGCTTCATGTTGTCGGTTCCTGATGGTTCCATAGTCATGTAATTTCGTGACCATTGCTATAATAACCTGTTCGGTTTACTTGCGGGAACTGCAAGGCAAACTGTCTCTGAATCTCAAAGGGAGAATGGGTCTGCAAGTAAGTTTCAACTATACATTTTAATGACTCAGTCATTTCCCAGGTACTCACAATTGCGGGTTGTACCCTTTGTCTTTTTCCTCATTTTTTATTCAAATTTGTTGCTGCATTGAATAATAAAAAATGGACGCAATTGAAGATTTCACACTGGACTGTAATATTATTTTAATTGTTTATTGTTTACAGGCCTCAATCGGTGTGGCAATGACTGGGCTATTTGAGATGCTCTACACCCCGCCTACTAAGATATGTGTCATCGGTGAAATGCTTTCCTTCATTACACAGCAACTGGCTGAAGTTACAAGCCACTGGGAAGTCTTACAGGTAAGATAAATAACCAGGACACTACAGAGATTTGGTGGTTGCATTAAAATGACGGGTGTGGCCATTTTGTGATCCACTGATGAATTCAGCAGACTTTACGGAATAAAGTGCAGGTTTATTCCGTGGAATAACAAAAAATATTCCTTGACAACATATAACAAAATCATATTTTATTTGGGTGTTAAACCAATGGCAACGTCAAAAATTGACATTTCTTGGCAGCCCTCCATCCCCTGCGAGAAAGCAATAAAATAGTTGTGACCTCAACCGAAGACGCTCTGAAAGATGTCCTGATTGGAGTTCTAAATTACCGATTTTTTTCAAAAATAAATATGATATTGTGTCTGTATAAGTATTACCCTGCGTTTAAAAAAATACAAAGAACCACGGAAAAGTGTAGGACCTTGACATTTACTGGCATCACGGATTTGAAATCTCATATGCTATAACAAAGGACGGATAGTCATAGATTTGAAATGCAGACGTGTATAGGGAATGTTGATAACAGCAAAGGTCGTTTGCCTATTGCATTTGTGCAAGCTCATACCAAAAGACCCCTGTCCAACAATTTTTACAGTACAGAGAATAATTATTGTTCTTGGTTGGACTGACTGACTGTTCAGGAAGTGATCGATACTGTCTCCTCCTTGAAATCTAGTAACGATTTTAGTACACGTGAACTGTATTTTTGAACATATGCAATCTTGCAACCAAGGTTTTTCTTAATCTAAATTGTATGAAGATTCCAAAAATCATGGGTGTTCTTGGATGTATTCTAGGGGGCAAGGGTCAAATATACAAAATGGTTTTTTTTTGTATACCATCGTGATAGGTACCTTTCAATGATTTAAGAAAGGTAAAGTTTGTCCTAGTTTGTTTTTAAAACGGTGCCGTATTGTTCTTCTTATGCACAGAAGCCGAAAACTTACTGATCGCATTGTCTATGACGTTTGATGATTAAGAATGGCAAATACCAGGGGCAAACATTTTCTTATTTAGTATCACACAATAAACGATTTACAACCAGTTTCAACAAAATCGGGCCATTCTGTAAATGATGACCTTGATCTGTCTTGATCCTATTGTACGGAAAACAATAAGTCGTAGATGTGGCAAATTATTAAACTTTAAGAAACCATATGAGCAACCGAACAGATGGCATATATTTGAAAACAATTTTTAAACACTTTCATTGTTTACCCCTGTACACCCCCCCCCCCATAAACACCCAAGAACACATTTAAAAAAATGACATTTCCAGATTCTCCATGCAATTCTGTGAAGAACATTGGGGTTATGTTTGATTCCATCATGAGTATGTCCAATCAGATTGGAGCTATCTGTAAGAGTGTAAATTACCATATTGGTAATTTATGGCGTATTCGTAGGTTTATCACTTTTGATGCAACCACGCTGTACGATCTCTGGTCTTGTCCCGCATTGACTATGCCAATTCATTGTATGTGGTGCCAATGAAATAGATCTGAAAGGCTCCAGCGTTGCAACATAAAGCTGTGCGCTTGATGTTTGCATGCGGTCGTGACCAGCATTCGTCGCAACTTTTGACCACTCTTCATTGGTTGCCTGTTAAGGAACGTATTGGATTAATATCCTTCTCTATGTGTGTAAGTCTCTTCACGGACAGGCTCCATCATACCTCACGTATGGTCTAAATTTGTAAATGTGTTGGATAGTAATTCTAATAGAACAAAACGAAGTCTTCTTCCGATGTTACACGGCTTGTTATTCCTCGTATCAAGCGTATATTTGGCGACAGATCATTTAACGTAACTGGTCCTAGGCTGTGAACAAGCTTCCTGTTAATATTAGAAGGGCACCTTCCACCAGTGTCTTTAAACGACCCCTGAAAACGTAGGCCTAATTTTGTTTAATTTGGATTTTGTTGTAAGTATTTATTGTTAGGCGCTGTGTTCTCTGTAGAGCGCTATATAAATGCATTTTATTATTTATTATTATTATCCTGCGATTTAAGGCTTACGTCATTGGATGCCCTGTCATCCAAATTGGGTAGAGAAGAGTTAATCACTAGAAAATATTCTATTGTGTGTTATAGCCAAACCCTTTACAGCGAGGCTCTGAGGGCTCTTTGGAAACCCCCCTCGTTGCCAACTTATCACTAATAAAAAAAAGAACATAGTTCTAAGGTCAAAAGATTCTCATTACTACAGAAATCTCCCCTCCTTAAGAATAACAACGTAGGGATGAATGTTGAACTGCAGCCATTTGAAATAGGAGCAGGGGTTATTTTTCCCTTGACAACATATCGACCTTGAAAACTATTATCACCTACTCGTACGCCATTCAGCATTTGATCCTGCATGGATGAATCCACCATTTTTTTTAAATTGTAATCCTACTGGATGTTTTGAAATATTGACTTCCCGATTTGTCATCAAATTTTTGTCAATTTTCTGGGCTGTTTTGACTTAAAGTGGAACTGTCGACATTCTTATATGCAAAAATCAAATAATATTTGATATGTTTTTGCACTGGTCTCAGATATCACGCAATATTGCTTTATAAGGATATTTGGCATAATCCAAGGAAAATGGGTAAATCATCGTATCACTCCAAGAAAAAGAAAAGAAGAAAAGAAGATCTCCACACAGTAGAAAAGAAGTTAACTTAATAGGTGAGAAAGAAAATTACTCGCTTGCTAAATAAGACATGTTTCAAGTACACAAGGAAATTCTACGACATCTCCTTGTTTAAGTTAACTGCTAACCAAGCATGATCCCGTTGGAATACTTTAACCAAATTTGTAACGCATGGTTTATGGAAAAGTACATTGAAAATCGCTTTTGTTATCTTGGTATGTTTCCTATTTTTTAACATTTTCAAATTGCGTAGAATTTTTTTTCACGTGAGGATTGTTTTGGCTCATTTAATTTTGTAGACTCTTAATTTAAATTTACTAGTTCAGCATCGTATTTAGTTTGAATATGGAAGCAGGCTTTTAGAATAATTGATGTAATCTTACGAAGATTGTCACGCTGAGCTTTATTTGATTATCTACTATTAACCCATTTCCAATAACAAGCTTTTGTAAGACGGCATCTTTCTATCACCTTAACCATGTTAACACGTGCCTAAGGTGTTTTCACTCAAGTTTGTCAACAAGTCAACTCCTTGTTATAGAAATCTTTCTTTAGTTACATAGAGAATAAAATAATATTTTAATCACAACATGAGGATACTAAAACACTATTACATTTGATGGTAACCGTAGTTGGAAATTATTTTACAAATTGGTATGTGTACAAACATTACCTCATTATTTCATAGCATAAAGGGAACTTTTAGGGGATTTTTATATGTTATATTTTTTAATCTTTTTGCAATCTTACCGGGAAGTTTCAAGCTGGTTACCATTTTCCGGACTATTCTTATTTTGCCTTGGATTATATGGGAATGATGATTAATCACAGCACGGATTCGCAAGATTATTAGAGTATCATTTTTTCATGGACAGATATTTCTTTTTAAACAAAGAACAATTTTAAGGAAAATTGAGGTATGGTATATTATTGCGCCAACAGAAGAAACACGTTGGTTTCCGTTTTGATTTTGAAGCCATTTGTTAACTTATTTTTTTTTAATTTTTATTTGATGGAAATGAGATATGTCAGACAAAAATGTTCACGTTTGTCAACATAAGTGATCCCAAATTGATATTTTTAATTTGGTTTCTGAACTTATAAGTTTACAGTAAAACATGGTTTGTAGTTGTTTTGAGGCATTTCTGGGGGAAATCTTTTCCAAAATATTTTATATGGCCTATCTACTGGAAACAAACATCTTTTCGTTACTCTGTGGTGCAATTTGAGACATCTGGGGCAAAATTCTTCCAAAAATATTTTTAATTGTTTTTGCATTGTTTGCAGTTGCTTTGACTTTGTGTGTAATTTGCGACATTTCTGGGGAAAATCCTTAGGCTCATCATCATACAAAAGATCATCAATGCAAACAAATCCCCATTTTTAACCAAGCCTGGTAGAGAAAAAAGTAATTTACTTGGAATGTGATCTTATATTCTTATTAAAGAATAGACCCATGGCAGCGGTGTCATTGATCCTATACCAGATCACTTGATTCTAAATGTATTTACCATGCCCGTAATGACTCTGCTAATTGTACATTACCTAATTGTGACAAAAACATTTTTATGGAGCATGGACTCCATAAAGATTGAAAGTCAGAGTGAAATTTTTCAGGACAGACAATTTCAATTGATTTCCCAGTACTAGTATAGTTGTCATCTGAAAGATGTTTTACCCAACTCCATTTGCTGAGCTTGGGCCAAAACAATGAATATCACCCCCCCCATACGCAAGCCCCCAAAGCTTATAAATCAAGGCACAAAAAATCCCTTTTAACAGCTGTCATTACCGCCATTCCAAATACATTTTAAAAAGGGTTTGTTTTAAAGTGCATCTAAAAAAGAATCTGGGAGCAGTGATACATAAAACGGAAAAAAAAGATACACAACAACTGAGTAAAAGGAGGGATTTAATAACACAAATTTTCCAGCAATAAGGGATAAGTTCTGGACCCTCCGACAATTGAGGTGCTCATTTTTTTTCAATTTGACTTTGTAGTTTCACAATAAAACAGACTTCAAATTTCAAAGAAAGAATGACCCAAGATATTTAAAAAACTATTGGAACTCCCAGTGAAGACCCTTATCCTGAAAAGGAAATTGTGAGAATCTTTCTTCGAGCCAATCAAACTTGCCATAGATTTTGATAAATTAACTTGACAACCATGTAGCGTTATATTGTAACACTAAGCTTTTTTGGACGGCCATTTGGAACGCCATCTTGGATTATCAGGTTACATTGGTAAGTTTTTATTTGTTTAATTTTGATTATTTTAAGATATTGAATTTTAAGCTTTTTTTAAACTCTTTGGTATTGAAAATATGGGTATTGTCGTCAAGTTGGACCTCATGTTGTGTTCCAAAAATAACCGATGATAATGGAACTTCTTATTTTGGCGGCCATCTTGGATTTACACTCTAAAAACGTTTTGAAAAAAAAGCACAGATCTTTTTTCCAATTTCTTACACACAAAAACAAAACTGACTCAAGGGAAATTTTGCTTTTAACAGAAAAAAAACACCACGAAAATTACAGAGTAGGGGCTACACTATATTTCGGATAAGCTCTCTCCTGGCTAACCCAAAATATTGTTTAAATTTTAGTTGAGAAAGTAAGCTATCCCAATTATATAGCACGGAAAGACAGTAAAGGGAAAACGTATCGACCATTCAGGGCATAGACAAATAGAGTAGATAGACAAAAGGGAGCATGCGTCTTTTATTTTAAATTCAATCAAATACAAATTAAGGTCTAATTTGTATGCAGCCAACGCTATGAATTTGAACCTAATTCATGAGACATAGAAAATATGGGTCAAAAATATTATAGCGGGTTTATAGATTGAAAAGAATAATTACAAATGGGAAATCATACTGCGTTTTTATTATAGGAGAATTGAAACAAAAAAAAAGTTTCGTATGGACTGGTATGCAAGGTTGAATAACCAAAAATGATAAGATAGATAAATAATTTATATGAATTTATAAGATATTCAATATATGTGTGTGTACCGAATGAAGAAGGTGTAAGAGTAACATTTAAAAATAGTCAAAAGCTCATTGGACTAATTACAGGTATAATTACGACTAGTATAAGCTGTATAAAAGGTACATACATAAAACTTGTGGTGAAAGCTTGAATAATTTTAATAATTGTAGAAACAAGCTAAACAGCTTATAGTCCACGAACATTAAGTCCACGAAATAAATAAGCCATAGCTGATTTTTTTTCAGGATAGTTACACCCTTTAGTCCTGCGGTAGGCTCATATCACTATGAGTTACAATGAACTGTGCCATGGGAATTGTATATGACTTTGCAAAATAGTCTGCACAAAATGATTAGATGCTTTCTAGGCAATATTGACCCGCTTATTCCAAATCTCGATGATGCAACTTTTGCATCCTTGAGCATTTTGAGATAGGGGTAAATTAAGAGGGGGAAATTTTATGTTTCACACCGGGTGAACAGGTGTATAGACCGTATTCAATAGCCAGCCATGTTGGTGGACAAGATAGGCGCATTCCAATACTACAATACATTCACCTGTCAATGATCCCTGTGCAATCGCTAAACATGGATCGATTGACAGCTGAATGTATTGTAGTCCTGGAATGTATGCATCTTGTCCACCAACATGTCTGGTGGCTGACGTCATATTGAATACGGTCTATAGACATGTTCGTCCACTTCTATAAGGATTTAAAATTTATAGTTTCTTATATCTACAACCTTTTGTGTTTGCGCGACAGGCCAAAAACTCTTCAAGGTCATCATGGAGGGACACATTTATATTGATCCGATTGGTTTCAAATTGGTATCAAATTGTTCCTGTTACAACAGGAAATATACATTTACTTTATGCAGAGAAGATGAGAAAGAAGGAGGTGGTTCGACTGCTACTTCAAAAGATAACCTGTTCAACCGCCTATTCATCTCAATCGGCTTAAATCTAATCGATTGGACCAAAGACTTACGCCACCTCCTGGAAAAAAAAAAAAAAAAAAAAGTTGGTGGACAAGATAGGCGCATTCCAATACTACAATACATTCACCTGTCAATGATCCCTGTGCAATCGCTAAACATGGATCGATTGACAGCTGAATGTATTGTAGTCCTGGAATGTATGCATCTTGTCCACCAACATGTCTGGTGGCTGACGTCATATTGAATACGGTCTATAGACATGTTCGTCCACTTCTATAAGGATTAAAAATTTATAGTTTCTTATATCTACAACCTTTTGTGTTTGCGCGACAGGCCAAAAACTCTTCAAGGTCATCATGGAGGGACACATTTATATTGATCCGATTGGTTTCAAATTGGTATCAAATTGTTCCTGTTACAACAGGAAATATACATTTACTTTATGTTAATCAGCTCAAAGATATCTAACAGAGGCCTGGGTGCTGATCCCCAATAGACCATGTGGGCCTTAACAACAATTCCCCACTTAATTATATCCCCAATCGCATAATATTTATTTACATTACTATCTAAACTCCTCAAAAAAAGTTTGGAAACTTTTTTTTGTTGAGTTATATCTCATTTTATTTGAAGGTTGTTTTCATAGTGTTGGATATCAGTGAAAAGGTCATTCTTTTCTCTTTACAATGATACCTCATTTGTAACAATCACATATTCTATGGCTGATCAACCCTCCTTTGATTACAGGCAGGTCTCAAACAAAATGTGCCAAACTAATGCAACTGATGGAACTGATTGTTCTATTGGAGACAATAATGACAAATTTGGCCCATTTTGTTGAAGACCTTGTCTTGCAAGGAGAGTTATTCAACCACGGATTACGCGGTTGTTAAAAATGAGGTTCCCTGTATGTAAACTTAGGAGAATGAACGACCGTTTCACTGATACTAAATACTATGAAAACAAGCTTCAAATAAAATGAGATATAACAAATGAGGAGTTTATAAGCATGAAGAATTTGACCCCATTTTGAGCGAAATCTGTTCATTATGATTTTTTTTTACCCAAGGGTGAACTTGCCTACTGTGTTAAATTGTCCTTTAATAGCAAACTATACTTTTGTAATCCTTAGAATCAGATAAACGTGGCTATCTCGTATAAAATCTCGTATAAAACGTTTACAAAGTTGATCCTCGTTAATTTATCCTTGAGCATTTTATCTCAAAATGCTCAAGGATGCAAAAGTTGCATCATCAAGATTCGGAATCAGCAGGTCAATGTTACCTAGAAACCATCAAAACATTTCGCGCAGACTCTTTTGCAAGGTCATATGCAACGTCTATTGTTCTGCCGCTGGATTACAAAGGACATCGCCGGATAAGGAATGAAGGACGCCCTCTATAGTTTTTGTGAGAACGGGCGAATTTGCAACGTTGCGCATTATAAAGCGACATGCTCAAAGTTTGCCTTTTGCTGGTTTTCAAAAAATCCCACTTTACATAAATTCCCAAAAAATCGTTTTTATGTAAAATTATAATACAGGCTTTAATGGGTAACTGAAATTTCCAAACATCCTCAAGAACCACAATGTCGCTTTGTAAGGATGTGCGCTATATTATTTAGCAACATATATATGAGTGGTATTCTGGTTCTTGGGCGGGGAAGACCTCATATTTTGCATTTTTGTTTTCTGTAGAATTAACCACTGACCTCTACACATGGATAGCGGGCTGCCGCACAGTTGAATGGTCGCCGAGTGAAACAACAGGAAGTTGGTTTTGGACCTCTACAATATAGCGGAAACAATGCATACACCTGCTGGTGCACATATTCCACACAGATGTTCTATTGTTGGACAAGGTGTATGCATTGTTTCCCGCCATATTGTAGAGGTCCAAAACCAACTTCCTGATGTTTCAATCGGCGACTCTGACCCGCTATCCATGTGTAGAGGTCAGTGGAATCAAACCCATCTTGTCACTTTTCCGAAGATATTGGCATTGAATGATGGGGATGGGCAGTGAGTGGAAATTAAAATTCCACGCTAAATTTATTGAAACATGTAGTACGATAGTAGAGAAAAATCAATTCTGTGCTCAATTAAATAATTCAAGTCAACGTAAACGTATTTATAGTTACATTAACTGTCAATGCATTTTGACTAATCGTATTTGTTTCAATTATATTCAATGTAAACAGGCGAGTTGAATGTTACTGACTTTTAAGTGCCTGTGCTTTGGATCGCTTTGTCCGTTGTTGTGATTGTCTGTTCTTGTGAAAATAGGGTTAAAATTTGCTTTTAATATCCTCATACTTTGACGGATTTAAACCGAACTTGGGTCGTGGGTGCAGTATGGCATTACCATTTGTTGATAAGATCAAAGGTCACATGCTAAGGTTGGATTTCCAGTTGTAAAATGGGCTGTAAATGTGAAATTGACCTCATTTGAAAAGTTGAAGCTCGGTTGGAGCCATGGGTCATAGGTGCAAATTGACCTCATTTGAAAAAATTTGAAAAGCTGAAGTTCGGTTGGGTGCAACGTGGGATCCCTCG
>JAMKCH010019762.1:0-38635 GCA_023653785.1 Ophioderma brevispina
TTATGAATTCACCACTCAAATACAAATTGGTGCATTGTGCGAGGCACAGCATTTGTTGTTGCTCATCTAAAATAAGATTGTATGATTTTTAATAAACGAAAAACAATAGACATTATACCTCAGTTTATTTTAAGATTGGTGTTTTTGGCTCCTTTGTGTATCAATTGATGTTTAGCATTTCCATTTCTGTCCAAAATGGTCAATATAATTATGTCCCAAAGTGGACACTTTGGATAATTCCCAGAAGGTTTTTGGATGGTTCCCGATGTTTTTGGCTCCTTTGTGGTTCAATAGTTGATGAGCACTGTCAGTAGGGACTTTGTGCTACATGCTCATGATGGGTGCCCATTTTACAAAATTTTTAACATGATGATCTCAATTCCCACAAGCATACTCACCTATCTGTGCGTCACGCGCCACGTTTATATCAAAGTTGCATTTTCCCGATGTTCCATTGTCTGATCGGCCGATTTTTCTGCAATAATTATGCAAAAACCAGTAGATAGAAGAAACCATGCCTCTGAAAAGATTCCTGCTTTACTAATGCACAAAAAGTCTCCAGATAACCCCTGTTAATGTTTCTTAAGAAAAGAGCTATAGTCAGTGACAGCATGTGGCATTAGTTGTTGTTTTCCCATGCTGAATGCAACAAATATAAAATACTCACATGTCTCATAAATATGCATAAGGACTTTCCAAATATGATGATATGATTGGCCTATTGGGTGGTGTCCAAACTATGATAATGAAGTGCTTATTATAATACTTTTGGGTACCTCGAATTTGGTTACGCTGTTTCAGGAGAACCCGCATTTAGATCATAAGAACTCTCTCAACATGTCAGGTCATATGTCATGGTGGGGTCATAGGTTATGTAGGGGTCATATGTCATGTAGAAATTGTAGGTCGTGTAGGGGTCATGTACGTACCTACGTGGAGACAATGACCACATAATTTCAAGTTATTTCCTTATTGATATTGTTAAGAAACCCACAGAGCTTAGCTTCTCTTCTGAAGAGAGACGTGTTAAACTAGATTTTTAAGAAAAATCATTTTTGCCTGCAATGAAATTTTGTAAAATTTACACAGGATGAAGTTAGTGGATAAAATAATCCAAATTAGTTGTTAAAAGTGTGTCGCCATTGATATTTTTTATTTAATTCTAGTTTTGTTATAATAAAAGAGACTTTCAAACAGCTCTGTCTATTAACATTAAAGTGAAATCTCTGCGGTTTTATTTCTGTCAAATGTAAATACGTGATCTGCTCTCAGTCTGACCAATTTTATTGCCCCATTCACTGCAATTCAAACAAAACTTAGTCTGGCTAAGTTAATGCAGCAACATGCTTTTTGTAAATGCCAATTCATCAAGGAAACAATGATAGAGAGTTAGATCCTAGAATAAGGTTATATTAGTATTAGGCTTAAAATAAAGGCTGGGATTAGGGTTAGTTTGATGATGGTTATTTTTAGGATTAAAATTTTAGCATCAGATTTAGGGTTAGTGTCAGGTCAGAATTGGTGTAAGGTATAATGTGTACCTTAGTAAAGAATCATTCTATGATAGTTTGCAGAGCTTAGGTATCACAAGTATACTTGGGCGGCAGAATGGGAGAGGACCTGGAGCACCATCGTTGTGTCAATTTGAATTTTTACTTGATTTTGTTAAATATAGGAAACAAATAATTAAAGGCATTTTTTTTGTCATAGTGCAAATTAAAAAAATGTAATTAAAATGGCTCCAAAATGGAAATGTGTGTAGCCTACTTGTTTTTTTTCTTATCCATATCATCTGTCATCACAAAATGTACACAGTACTCATTTGCATATTTGTTCTGATTGGCAATAAAGCACGCTAGCTGAGAATCACAAAATGCATGTATATTAAATTTATCAAGCAGCTTTCCAAGATGTACTAAAGCTTGATATTCCCTGATCACTGGACTAAATAAAGACCACAACGCCCAGGGGGTTGTTTTGAGCATGAATGAGAAAATGCCCCCATTTTTTGGCATTGTTTTTGGTCCCCCTTGGTTTTTGATCTTGATAAGGTTAACAAGAGTTTTTGGTTTTCAGTATGCAACATTTTTTGATTTGGATCCTTTTTTAACTGCATTGTGTTTTTTTTTATTTGATTTTCTCAGGAAATTTTGCATTTTTTTTAGAAAAAATTAACTTTCATTAAAAAACATGTAATCGATCCCAAATCGATATTTTATTTTTAAAACGAATAATTTAAAACAGTCAAATAGGATAATGCAACTTTTTTGACTTGCCATTTGGCCAACCTGAGCCAGTTTCTGGTGATGGCGAAATCCTTTTAAACAATAAAAAAGCAACATTTTCTTTAGGTTTTTTGACTACCTTCTTGAAACTTTTTTGCCTACGGTTTGTTGACAAACCTTCGGCAAGCAAAGAAGTAGAAGTGATGCATGTGGTTAAAAGATGTAAAAACAATTTTTAACTGTTTTAAAAAATAGGGAAAACAAATTGGTGACTGCTTTTTAAATGTCAATACTTCTCCATTGAAGAACCATTTAAAGCAGAATAAACGTGACTTAAAATTCAATCTCCCTGGAACAAGATGCAGGCCACATACTGACTTGTTGAAGTGATACCGATTTTGTTTTATCTACATACATAGTCTTTCATTAGAGCTTTTTATCAAACGTAAAGGTCAAATAGTTAAGACATACATACAACTATCTATGCTGAAAATAGAATTGATATTTTTGTGCTTACTGTAAACAACAGAATTTCCATGGGTAATTTTTTTTGTGTGTGAATGGGCAAGAATACTTTTTCGTGGGATTTTTCATTTTTCCAGAATGTTATAAAAAATAATGGAAAATGGTGGAGAAGTCAATATCAAAATTTAATGGAACTTTTAAAATGTAGAAAGCTTAACCATTTTGATGTCTTCATAGCATGTTCACAGTTGAACTACAATGGCGTTGAACTTGGGATCATAAAATTCCCCCAACAGAGAGGTCATATCAGAAAAAGGAAGGTGCTTGTTTCTGAACATTTTTTGGGACCCCCCGACCTTGGTGTTGTATTTTTCCCTTTGTTTCTTTTCTTATACATCTTTTTTCCTTCACAAATCTCAATGTTTTTTCCTAAAAATGATGTTTAATGATTTGGGATATTGTTAAGTCATCAAAGAACTGAAAATAATTATAGCTCACCTTTACCAGCTTGTTTTGACCCCAGAAAATTGTGTCCTCTAATTTTTAGACAATGTTAAGCAGTGGCGACAAAAATTTGACAACTGATATAAGTAGGGACATGCAAGAGCGATTATTAGGGCCTATCTATGCAAACATCCGACAAATCCATTGTGGGAATCTTTGCCATATAGGCCTACAAGGGTCTGATTTGTATGTTTATAGGGCCCCCTCTATATGCCCAATCGCCATAGAAAAGACGTGAAAACAAACTATTTTTTAAAGAAAAATCATATAATTTCCCCACAATGAAATTTTCGTAAATTTAACACAGGATGTACTTAGTGGACGAAATAATCGAAAATCATTTGTCAAACTTGTGTCGCCAACACCAATAAGTATTTGTCTTATAATTCTGTTGTTGTTCATAAGAAATATACTTTCACCACTGTGTTTATGAATACATACTGAAGATCGTATCTCAACAATCATCCAATTTCTCACTATAAACCAATAAAACAAGCGTTCACAAAAAACGCACGAAAAAATCGCGAGAGTCAACTATTTTTCACAGTACCCAGATTCCATGTATTGGGGGTAATTGTTTTATCTCTGACATCTTCAGTGTGAATTCAATCTTTCCGACATTCATCTAATTCTAGTAGTACTATACTAGGGCTTTGGTAACCTAATATCATGAATGCAATACCTCACACAGAGCTGAATTATGTGCTATAAAAACTCCTAATGCTGTGGTAGACTCACTGTATTCCTGGATTTCCCAAAGGCAAAAATGGCCCATTGAAATGGAAGATTCTAATTCTAACCCAAAAAGTTTAAATCGTGTTTGTAATTTGTTTGTTAAAAATATTCAATAGATATAACCTTTTGGGACTCATTTAGTTTGTTTTAACTTTTGGTGTGCTTTTTTTTGTGTTTTTTAAAGTCTCAACATTGTTATGAAGTCTTCCAAAAATAGTAAGACACCATAAATTAAAGACACTATCAGTTTTTTTTTTTTTTTTTTAATAATTTGAAATTTCAGGAAATCGCTTAAAAGGAAGGGAAGTCTGTAGCCCCTGGGGCTCTCAATAAGTAATATTTTCCAACTGAAAACATTGACAGAAAGGAAGAAACACAAGTGGTTTCAAAGACATGTAACCCCCAATTCATTAGGTGTTTGGTCGTCATTGGTCCTTTACGGCCAGTAGACTAAAATATCCCATTTTGTCTTATTAGGTTGCTTCCTGGTCCTAACATTTGTAGAGTGAGTTAGGATACATATACTTCTGCTTTTTGATGGATTTTTTTTGATTTTCTGATTTAGCAAAATCACTGATTTTTTTAATCATTGGGATAAGTACACTAGTCGGGAAGGGGGGTCCACCATGTTCGCCGCCAATGATTTATGTAGCGTGTTTCTGGAATTGGAACAGATTTTATGTAGTCTTTCTTCGCCCAAACTGACTGACCTGCTTGGGATAAATAGGGCACTAATAATGAGTATCCTTAACAACACTTGCACCTTTGAAAAATATTGCACCTATAACTCAAGTAAACATTCTTTTAGCAATCTGTGGAAAAAATTTTAAAGAAGCTGAATCTTCCAATTGATTTTGGTTAGGTAGGTCAAAGGTGTCAACTTACCAAAAAAAGTGAGTTTCTCGTAGGGGATGGGGAAATTGTTTTTTTTTTAATAAGAGGGCAAAATGAATACAGGGTCAATTTGAAATTGAATCCATCATTTGAAAAGTATACCAGTTAAATAGTTTAATCAGAAGGATTCCACAAAAGGTATAGTTTTGTATGAATCTGCGGCCAAAAGTTTTGAAGTTAGAGCTCAAAACGAGCCAACAATCAATAAAAAGGTCATTTTTCCAGTTGTACAGTGGTCAAATTTTTTAAAAATTACTCAGATTTGGATAAAAGTTGCCAGATTATTGATGAAGCCATAGGATTAAAATAAGGAATAGTTTTTGGATTGTCTTAAATTCTTAGTTTTTCCCAATGTAGGGGCACCAAGGTCAACATCCAACAATCCATTGCATTCCAATGGGGCTTGAACTTTGTTTTTCCCCCCCCCCTACTTCGGTAAGAACATTTAAGACACTCAAAACTATTCCTTATTTTTATCCTATGAGGCTCCATCTTTATTGCACCATTTTTTTGGCCAAATCGGAGTAAATTTATTAAAGTTTAACCAGTCTGTAACCTTTTGTGGTTTTAAAATCAATGGTTATACAGTGATATTTGTGTAAATAGACACATTATTTTTGTTTGATTAAAAGTTTGGGCAAACTTAAAAGTTAGCCTACAAATTAACCTGGATGGCTTTTAACCTCTTACTAACATCCCCTAATCTGTTTTTGGGGTACTGTTATTTTTTATGTGTAAAAATGTATCTCCATTCTTCCAATGGCCCATCAGTTGAGAGAAAATTGATGAAATTTCGTATTTTGTGAAATGTGCCGTGTTCTTTAGATCATTGGAAGTGTTCTACTCTTTCAGGGGTATGTCTCCACCTATATGCCTGTAGTCTTGTTGACCCGCAAGGCAACAATTTTTGCTTTACAACTTTGCACACGTCGATAATTACGGCAATTTTTGTATCATATTACAGAATCTGTATGCAATGCTAGTAAGCTCTATAGAGTTGGTGCGAGCAAGATTAGCCTTCAGTCCATTTTACGCTAGCATTATCTAGAGCTTTGAAACCTAAGACATAGGATGTGGTATCTGCACTCCATTGTTGGCACGTGTTAATATCATAGTCAAAGCAGAAATTTTAACCAAAAATAGGTAAAAAATCCTTTAAAAACTGTCATTGAGGTATCATATAATGTTCATAAAGAGCATGTGTATGTGTGAAGTACATGCAAATAATACACCATAATCCAAGCAAAATTTAAAAAATATTTACCTCAAATTGTCTGAAAAAACACACATTTTTTGTCATGAAATACAAGCATTTGTTGTGATTTGTCAGTGATATTGGATTGGTACTATTTATTACCCCCTACTTCTCATGCTGTACTTTTCTGTAAAGACTGCTCAATTCAGAAGTTAAGTATAAGGGTCACAAATTGTAAAAACCTAGTGATATTTTTCATACCTCTGGATCATAAACTGAACCACATTTGAAACCATGTAAAATGCAAACCAATCTTATAGAAAACTCAACTTGAGATGAGAAGAAAATTAAAGCATTTTTTTTCACAAATTGGTACATTTCTTTCAATTTCCCCAATGCTCAAATCAGTCCATGTACTAAGTTAATACAAGCATCTTTATAGGAAATTGAAACCATAAAATTTTAAGTATCTTAAGGCTTCGTTTTTGGGAAAAGTGAAAATTGGCATGCACGTTTCTGTTGCCATTACCCAAACCTATTAAATTTTTAACAAAATCTATCAAGGACACCATAGCCAATAATACTACCTTAATTAAGGGCATAGATATTTAATGTAACAATTTTAATATGGAAGGGAGAAGGGGTCTTCTGTGACTTTCTTTGTCCTTTTTATTTTCTCAAAACATTGATGTCTATGTTATCATTTTTCAAAGGAGTCAACCGTGTCACACTCTGGTTCACCAGAAATTACGACTCTCACTCGACAGTGGCCAACAGGTAATTTTATTCTTTGAAAGTTTGAAGCGCAGTATTTTTTGCCCCGGAATAAATCCGGGAATAAAATATACGCTATTTATACATTACAAGCATTTGGTCATGATATCAATCGATTGTCTTCCTTCATTTAAATTTCTGCACAAAAAATCAATATAGACAGTATCGAGTTCATATGGTGTTGGGGTTTTTATTCCGTTTGTGCTTAATTGATTTTCTTTCATCCAGTCTTACACCAAGGCTACACCAACATTTTTACACACCTATCTTACAAAGGACCATTCCGAAAAGTTTAGCTTATTACGAATATTCGACGGTTTCCAATTTCCTTGCCGATTGATGGCCAAACTTGCAGAAATTGATAGAATTGGGTGTGAAGAAATACTTTTCAGCATGCACCTTCAAACTCTTGTTGGTAATTAGATGATACCACTTTTCTTTCACGATTTTTTCCCGACACCAATACCTCTCTAATATTAATTAAAACCGCAGGGTCTAAGCTAATTGATGGACAGTAGTGCAGTATCGTAATTTCTGATATAACACTGCGTAACCACTATTGATCATGAATGAATTGTTGACGCTAATTTGGCCGGCAGGCTTATGGATTAAGGGAATTCTTGAAAAATTCATCTGTTGTGATACTGGTTAGTGTCTGGAATTTTAAGTCTAGTGGCTTGAACACAAAATCAATGCCTGCCACACTCAGTTTGATGACCAATAATGGCACAAGCCCTACAGGGGTTGTTGTTACTCATTATGACAAACTGATCAAGGCATCATGATTGCAATCCTTTGGGGCTCCATTTGCCCCTCACTTGCTCGGAAATGCAATGGCATCCAATGTGAAATTAGCAATTTCCAATAACGACCAAAATTTTTCTCTTTTATCTTTTCCTCTTTGCTCATCACAGTGACGTTTCATTCTTGGGATTATAGTTAAATGTGAACATGTCCTTTATGTTTACACCAAACAAAACTGACTTAATTTGTAGACTAATTGAGGACCAGGAGAAAGAGTCAGTCAGAAACAAAGCTTTGTGAAATTTCCACGTTTATTAAAATAAAACAAGAATATTTTTTAAGTGTCAAGCAGCGACCCAGTTTTTTACACCAGATTTGGACTGTTTTTTCCACTAGCTATATATTGTGCAAATGTTACAAAACTCCATTGTGGGCAAAACATATTGTTCAAAATATATCCAGTGTTTACTGCAAGAAGACCCCATCTGCAATAGCGCCCATTTGTCAGATGTGTTATACCTGCCAAACCTAACACATGGCAGCTAGTGCAGATGGGGCCTTTGCCATAAACTTCGATTCATTGATCCGATGGAGATTGGGCAATAGAGGGCACGTAACATGCAAGATTCTTGCCTTAAGAATCTTGCTAAAAAGCTTGTAAAAAATGGTTGTGACTGTTGCACAATTTGCACCAGCTACTGAATATGACCAAACAAAGTGTGAAAATTAATGCAGGCGTCACTTTGAAACCTGGAAAATACAGATAAAATGCTTCTCAACTCGAAATAATGCCAGGAAAATTACAGAAATTGTTAAAAACCTGCAATTTAGATTGGCTTATCAAAAAAATATTCAATGTGTTTGAACATTTTAGGAAAATTGTTGTCGTCAAGACCTGGTACAAGGGAGACACAAAAATCACCGGTACTTTTACACAAAACATGGCAAAAAAAGACCTGGAAAAATACTTGAACAAAATACCTGAAAATTGAGAATCAAAATTGGTGGGAAACTGTTTTTTAAAGCATCATGATCAAGCCATCATAGCCACTAGTAAATATCTTGACCTTCTGTCAGTTATCTAGTAAACCTGTTACAGCAATCCTGATCAAGCCATAGCACTAGTTGATATCTTGACCTTCATTGTCAGTATCTAGTAAACCTGTCCTTCCGTCCTTATCAAGCCATAGCACTAGTTAATATCTGACCTTCATTGTCAGTATCTAGTAAACCTGTTAACAGCAGTCCTTGATAAGGACATAGGAACTAGTTGAATATCTTGACTTTCAGTGTCAGATCTAGCTAAACCTGTTCAGAAATTGATCAAGCCATAGCAATAGTTAATATCTTGACTTCATTGTCAGATTAGTAAACTGTTAACAGCAGTCCTGATCAAGCCATAGCACTAGTTGATATCTTGACCTTCATTGTCAGTTTCTAGTAAACCTGTTACAGCAGTCATGATCAGCCATAGACTAGTTAATACTTTGACCTTCATTGGGCCGTATCTAGTAAACCTGTTTCAGCAATCTTGATCAAGCCATAGCACTAGTTAATATCTTTGACTTCATTTGTCAGTATCTAGTAAACATGTTACAGCAGTCCTGATCAAGCCATAGCACTAGTTATTATATTGACCTTCATTGGTCAGTATCTTAGTAAACATGTACACAGTCCTGATCATCAAGCTCATAGCACTAGTAATATCTTGACCTTCCTTGTCAGTATCTAGTAAAACCTGCGTGACAGCAAATCCTGATCAAGGCATAGCACCAGTCTGTTAGATAGAATTACAAAAAAAAACGTTCATCCCACTTGTGCAGTAACTCAAAAAAGTTACATGCAAAAATTTAATCGGGGCATGCACAGTGCACATTTCCAAAATATTGACCAAAAATAATGGTTTAAGACTTACCAAGGGTCTTCTATGAATCTCTTCGCAGGCCAGACTCCACCTGCTTAAAAGTCACTGTCACTTGAGCCCCAAGGAAATCAGACAGTTTCATCTCGATTTGCATAGCAAGTCGGCTAATCCACCTCCACTGCTTTTTACTGGGCCGCATTTGGATCGGTACCACTTTCCCTTCTAAGTCTGAAGACCATTGATTCTGCTGATCTGAGTCGGAACCAGTAGGGGTGGCAGGGGGGATGGACTGGGGTGCAACTTCAAGTTCCACTGCCAGCAAGTTGAAACATGGGGGCAAAAGCCTCCGTAGCATGGGATTGAGGGGATTCATGTTCCCAACTTTAGCAGCTTTCCGTTTACCGTAGGCTACTACCTGTTCTGCGTCTTTTCTTGTCAGGAAGGGATATGGGGCTCCACTGAGAATAGCCCAAAGGTGTCATATTCTCGGTAGTATTACTTTGCTCAGCTTTACGGTGAGTAGTGAAATTAAGCTCAATGTTTTGAGTCTTGAGTCTCTTATAATTCATAGCAATTAGTGATGAACCCTTTCCAATTCTGCGTGCAGAAAGATCATCATCCGAAAGAACAGATGCCAAATTCATCAACTTTCTGATGTTTGTTTCATTTCGCCTTTTATTGCTATGAACCTTTTCAGTTCTAACCACTGCAGTTTTGCAAGGGGCAGCTCCACATGCCTTGCTTACTTCAAGTATTGATTGGTATGATGAAGATTCGGTCAGTTGTTTGTATCCATTAGTGGCCAGCAAATCAGCATCAGTTGGCCATTTTGAGGGTTGATAATGTCAGCTGTTTGTATTACTTTGTGTGTTAACAAGGACCTCAATCTTTCATCCTATGTTCTGTATGTGTAGTCTATTATCTCCTGTCGCAGCAGTTTGACTTGTTCTTGACTCATTCACGATTCTTCACTTGTTTTGGGATTATCTGAGTCAGATATTTGTCTCTCTTCATTTGGGCGTGGATCCTATGTTTCAGCATGGTATTTGACTGTCACT
Organism: Ophioderma brevispina; assembly: GCA_023653785.1. NCBI lineage: Eukaryota > Metazoa > Echinodermata > Ophiuroidea > Amphilepidida > Ophiodermatidae > Ophioderma > Ophioderma brevispina. The sequence continues at coordinate 10,459 of JAMKCH010019762.1, forward strand.
TTATTGTCATCACTAGAACTGATGTTGATATCCTTGTTTACAGTTTCACGTCAGATCCTCTGCTGTTTTAAGTTTCTCGTAGACTTGGTTTTGACACTTTCTATGTATTTACCACACATCGACGGTGTGATGTCATTTCTTTTTAGGTCAGAGACAGTTCCTTCATGATTGCCAAATACGCACACAAACAGCTTAAGCATGCAGACAAATGTAAGTGCTTGATCCATCCAGCAATCCATAGCATGCTTCTCTCTTCTGCAGGTCAGCATCATGCAAGCCCGTTACAAGTAATTACAAGCAAACATGTTCAAATGAGTCCACCATTTGTGACCAGTTGAATTTTACCAACATTTATGCAATGTAGTGGTGGCAAGCCATCGGACCCCCCTATCAGATTTTGTAGGCCTCTTTACTTTGACTTTCAGCCAATTTCCCACTTCCTGTAGGTCATCCCAGTTTTTAACCTAGACCACCTTGTAGATTTGTAACATTTGGAAAGCCATCTTCTACTTCTTTGAGCAAAGGCTCCTCTATGTCCTTTATGCTTAGTCAAGGCGTGGTGCACAACAGTGAATGGCAAAATATGGGGTTGCCTCTTTGCCAGACGGCTGCTACTCCGGATTGCATCCCGCATTACTGAAGCGCCGTCAAAGCAGCATGAAACCAAGTTATTCTTCCAGTCTTCGTTTCACTGCAGTAAGAGTATCTGAAAGTTTTTTTTGCAATGTTTCTGCATTTGCTTTTGGTACAGTGGCAAGTGAAAACAAACTGAGTGGAATGCTCTGTGTCTTTAAAGCATGAAATGTAGACATTCTTGCTCAGTGTTCGATCTATCGGTACTTCCGTCAGCAAGATATGCTTGATAAACTGTCATGTCTACTTTGTTGTGAAATTTTTCTCCATGAGGTCTGAAGCAATTGCAATCAAGTAAAGTTCTTGCACTGTTTGTATTTTGATATGTTGAGTATATATCGGCCTCCTTGGCATCCGCAAAATTGAGCAACTGTAATTGCATAAGTGGTTCAAAATCGGTGTATGGCGTCAGTACTAGCACAGTTATAATGCTGTTGTAAGATTTCATCTTTTCAACTTCATGTTTATTCAGTTTCGTAAGTTGATTTTCCATTGCCTTTCTTTGATTTCAGTTTTGGATTGCGTTCAGCGCGACTGCGGTTTTTGTGAGCATCCATTTTTTATGCGCTTCCACATTGCTTTGACGAAGTGATTTACAACCGTCATCTCTAAATACGTTAGTTTCGTGGACTTATCAAAACACGACACACGGGCAATACATAGTTTTCGTAGCAAGCATATAACTTAGCCCCAAATGTTTTCCAATCCGCCACGACCCCGAAATGGATTACTCTTTCTCTTTCGAACCAGAAGCTGCAGAACTAGCAGAAGGTGCAGAATAGCAGAAGGTGAGGAGAAATCGGCGCTTGTTTGGGCATTTAATTCGCTACCAGATGATCATCCACTCCGGCCGAATCGCTCGCTTGCAGGGGGTCCTTGCATTGGCCGATAAGCTTTTCTGTCGATCTGTACCACCACCGGACGCGTGTCACTTCTCTTGCGAATTACTTTCCACATCCCCGCCACACTTCCAGAAATCCAGAATTATGAGAAAAACAGTGTACCTTGTGTTTTGGTAGCATTTGAGTTTTGACAAAGGTTTTAGATCGCGCTTGTACATTCACATTTACTCTCAAATTCGTCTGCCAATTGTACTTTAAATTTATCACGTAACTTTCTTCAGAATGAAGTCATCAACGGGCCACGTTGTATTTGCATGTTCCTGGTAAAATTTTCGCTATATTGTGACTATACGCATGTGGGAGCAGGAGCGAGATCGAGAGCCATAAGATGCCCAGGGTATGACGTTAGCCTACGTTCCTTTGGCCCTCATTTTTCGCTTTCCCATACGGAGCGGCCGTGCGCCGTGTAGACGACTGAGGGATTTAGACTATATGACGTATGGGGGTTAAGTAATTGTCAATTGCAGAACCCCTCCGGGCGATGAACCGATGACGTATAGGGGTTAATTAATTGGTCAATTGCGGTACCCCTCCGGGCGATGGGAATCCCCGAGCACCTGGGAATTACCCATAGAGGATGTTTGTAAACACGGGAATTTTCGGCTTTTCTGATGGGGCCGTTCAGCCCGTTCTTGGACTAATTTTTTTCTTTTTTTTTTCTTTCATTTTTTTTTATTTGCACTCTCAATTGAAATGGAATAAAGTATTAATTCAGATGCATTTAGTCAGTCAACTTGTTGCTAAGATTGAACATGCACGCGTGCAGGTAAGTAGTGTAAGCTTACATGCACAGCCAGAAAGTTACATGCATTGGTGCATGTGTGCATGCGGTATTTCGAACACTGCATAGCACTAGTTAATATCTTGACCTTCATTGTCAGTATCTAGTTGATTTACCAGTAACTCAATACCACAGCCAATTACCACAGGCCCGACATTCCGGTCAATATGTGTTATCTACTGAAGATAGCATGTTTGTCAGCCCACTGCCGAGTTGACTTAGTATGAATCAACAGTGTCCATAACCTTTTCTCTACCCAGGTCATATGATTGAATATTGATGTCTTTAGAAGCTGCATAGAAAAAATAGAACTAGAACTTGTAGAAGCAGGGATGGCTTTTCTGTTGATGCACTTGCTGCCCATGCCTTTGACATGAGCTTGGTCAGTTTTGGGATTTAAAGGTGCATTTTGTGATTCCAGCACCTTCTCTTTTATTCATTGGTCACTAGATATCCTTGAGAACACAGCTGTTTTGACCCCATGCAAATTGTTTCTTTTATTTTTATAGCAATTTTAAGCAATGGCAACAAAATTTTGACAACTGATATAAGTAGGGATATGCAAGAGCTATCACCTCCGCAAAAATCAGAAAAATCCATTGCGGATAATTTGTATGTTATAGTGCCCTCTATATGCTTATTCCCCACAGAAAGACGTGTAAACTAGATTTTTATTAAAAATCATATTTGCCCGCAATTAAATTTTTAAAAATTTATATAGTAGTCTAGGCGAGGGGTGAAAATAATGTTCAGAGATTATGATAAAAGCATGAAACTTGGCGCAAATGATCGAAACAACATTCTAAGCATTTTTCAGGGGTGGAGCCAAAATTAACTCTCTATAGTGTAGCAATGGTTGCTAGGCAACACATTTTCCTTAGCAACCAGTACATAGGATGACTATGGACCAATGATATTCAATGACTAGAATGTATTTAGTGTCTACAACTTCAAATTTCCTATAAACATTATTTTGAAGCACTTGCCAACAACACAAGACCAAATTGCAGTTGCTAGGCAACATATTTTCATTAGCAACCAGAAGAAAATTACCTGTTGACCACGATTTCTTATGAACTACATCATACTTTATTTTAAAAAACATTCTCTGATCATATATCCTCATATCCATGACTTTTAGTATAGTTTATTTATTTGTATAGTTTCTATTTGGTAATAAAATATGTGATAATGGTCAACTAACCTGTCTACCCCTAGCCCTGCATACTTCATCAAATAACCTCCCCAGCATGAACTACCCTACCCCTGCATGCTTCAAAATGGCAAGCCGTTCACATTCACCTACCCAGGCGACTGGTCTAAATGTGTCCTCTGGCAGGTGGACACCAAAGAGCATTTGACACATCCCACTGATAATAGTAAATCCAAAGTTTTAGATCTAGTTTTGTCCCCATTGGCATAGACAGAGGGGGCCAGGGGGCTGTGGCCCCGAAATATTTGATTTCATCGGTTGAGATGAGCCCGCGTCGGTTCACTTGAAAAAAATCAGGTTGTGGTGCTTGCAGGCCAGATGGCCGGTAAAGTATAGGTTCAAAGTTCAATGGTGAGCATGCGACAACTTCCTGACAAGTAAATTTTACAAAATCGTGCAAGATTAGCCCTCAGAAGACATTTAAAGCATAACCCAAAATTTTCCAGGGCTTTCCCCCTAACGCAGACCCCTGGACCCACCCGTTTTCTGTCGGTTCAGACACTGTCCCCTCCCGATATCAAAATATGCCATGCCACTGTTTGTTCCCGTGAACGAGGGTGGCCGTATTTACCTCACACTCGCAGCAATCACGCTTACCCCCTCCCTCCACGTTACCCGATTCAGCGCATCCTCCATCCTCAACCAACCCTCCTACTCTCCTCCACTTTGCTTCTTCACGTCTTTTTTGGTCATCCCCCCCCCCTATCAACACCCACCCGAACTTTAGGGCCCCCTTTTACCTTTTAAAACATGCCTCACCATCCTACACAGCACGTGCCCACTGCCCATACCAACGTACACATTCGCCTTCGCCAACTGTCCACCTTTTCAACCCAAATCGCAACCCAGCTTCAGTCTTCTCTTCCATCAACTTCACCACACATCACTCTTGCCATCCTCAAAATCCCCATATGTCTCACTCCCACGAGCATCACGACCTCACATAGTCTTAAACACCATTACTTTCATATTCAAGGCAATATTCCCGGTTGCAATCTCCACATTCCCTAGACTTCACATACCCCCAAAAACGCTTACTCTGTTGCCCATAGCTGCCTTCGATCCACATTTACATTTTACCCGATCCCCCAGGTAGGTACGAGAAAACTCCTTCACGCGACTTACACCTCATCAACAACATTATACTCGGATTCCACCATCCCTCCAGCTCTTTTCTCACATATTATGCACACAAAATCTCTAGCCAAGCTTGGGGTCACCCTCTTCATCTTGGAACTCCTCCCATGAATCCATTTCCCACCTCACACTGAATTTTCTTTTCACCTCCTACTGCATATACCACATGGGTATACCTTACTTAACTGACACGTACTTTCCACTACACTCGACCATCAATTTTGTCTCTTCCAAGGGGAAGATTCCCAAAACCACAGGTATAAAATATAGCTGAAAAATACTTCAATTGCAATTAACTACACTGCAGCCAATACCAATAGCTATGCACGCTGGACCATGGATGGAATGGTCACATTTAATGAACAAGTGCAAAGTGGCATAAACCAGGGCTAATTAAAGTTAGTTTGAGTAAAAGTATATAGAGCGGAACCGCAAATACACTAAAGAAGCAAACACACTTCTAAGCTGATTTTCACAAGCAGTACCGGAGAAGCCCTCATACCTATAGAACAGCCAAAGCCTGTGTGTGTGTGTTTTTTGGCAAACCGGAAACCAAAAGAGAAACTCCATAAACTTCCATTATGTCAAGTAGATTTATGCATGCACAAAGTGGCACATGAACTCCAGGATTATGAGCTTTCTAGCGAAATTAAGGCTGACTAAGATTTCCTGATGAGGGAGCAATTAATTTTTCAAAAAATCGCATTGTTTGCATATACCTAATGATTTGTCCATACACTAATCCCACTGTGTGTGAAAAAATAAAGCTCAAGTCGAGTCCTTCATATAGAAAAATCACAACTTTGTTATAAAATTCAGGCTCCGGAATTTTATACTACACGGTATCCTATGCAACTGTTATACTGTGCAAATAAATGTTAACTGCATATGAATTTTTCTCGATTATCTCAACTTTGGAAGTAGGCATTTAGGTGACTATTCTTTGTTATAGATTACTTTTCAAATACTACACAAAAAAGTATATTTCGTAATCTCTGAGTCAGCCGTTAAGTGAAGGAGGAACCCTTAGTGCCATTTTGAAGTCACAGAATATACACACAGATGGCTCAACAAACCTGTACAACAGAACATGGGAATGTCAACAGAGCGAGGAACCTTTATTGAACAAACCTGCAACGAAATTGCATAGCTGAGATGAATCCATGCATTGACGAGAGGAAGACAAGATGGAAGACCATAAAGGGGTTCAGGCTTGCTGCTCTAGAGAGGCGGATTGGATTCGCTTGTTGTTGTTGTTACTTCAAGAGTAAATAGTATGCACTCAAAGACCGGATCCTCATGCATCTCCAAGGTATGAGAGCTTATAAGGAAAAGAGGCAGCTGGTTAATGGTCATAGGGATGGCACAGGCACTGTTCTGCTACAAGGATATGAGACTGAAGATGAGCAGTGTGTCACGATGACCCAAATGCTGGATAGGATCCACCATAACTTTTTACAAGGTTGTCATTTCAGGGTTAATGCTTGACCAGAGCAGTCAAGTGTAATCATTGCCGCTGCTGCCGCAGTCCTTTTGTCACTAGTTGGCATGGTCATCAATGGGTAAAATATAAAGATCAAACCAGCAACACGTCTTAGCCAACAGTGCTCATTATTGCTCAGCTACTTGGGTTCAACTGCTTAAAAAGGCGCTGGGACTATAGTAAAGTACCCCAAGTTATTACAGCACAAGCGTTAAATGCCGGGCCAGCTGCCAGTTTGCTTGAAATTAAGGTCTGTGTTAATTATGGAACGGCAGTTGCTTGTTAGCCTTTTTGGTCTTGGTGTATCAACCTCATTATGATCATATGATGGTATAATGACTTTAGTAGAATAATGTATGCGATATTAGTACACAGATTGCGACAGTCTGATCAATGCAGTGGCAAAAAATAGATTGAACGCAACCACTTACATCCACGGTGGTTCATTCATTCGTTCCTTGTCCGGAATGTTATAACTGAAGAGGGTAACTCGACTGAGTGATGATACCGAACATGGTTTCATCCATTCTATCAGCACCTTTGAAAGGACAAAGAAAGAAGGTAAAGGAATTGCCAATCTACAATGAAATAAGCCTCAGGTTGCAATCAAATCAGCTAGTCTGATAGCAGAACCAAAAACAGCCCTACTACCCCCCCCAATGCCATGCTAAGATGTCCAATCTATTTGTTTTGATGTAAATCTGTGGTGATGTTTAATATTTGTTATATGATTGAAACATTTATCATTAATTCTGGATTATTATGTGAAATAATGCATGTGTTGCTGTAGTGTATTTAAGGTTGCCATTTTGGACCACCACTGAATTGAACTGTGAATGAAGAAAGCAATGGGCACATATGCATTAGGAATATGTGATCAGGAATATTATTCCATACAGAAATGGATTGTTATATGTTTATATGTTGCATAATGTATTAAAGACACTATTATATATGGAACCATCTAATCGCCAGCTTGAAGGGCCAATTTTTTTTTTAATTTTAGGACTATCAGGATTGTGTTGGGGTCAATCTGGGGGAAGTTACAACGTTGATTTGGTTTAGTTCTGGGTTAGTAACAAAAGATGTGGTGGTATCAGCTAGGTGGCAAGCCAAACAATGCTGTTGGTAGGGAGAATCAATGTTGCTGTATTTTGCACCCCTCGCCTACGACTAGAATAATTATAGGAAGATGAAAGACGAAGGAAAAAAAAATCATACGACCATTTGGGGGTCGAACCTGGATAGCATTGCGTCTCGGGGCGAGCACTCTATCGACTGCGCAGGCAGGATTGTGTTTGTTGATGTTGAAATATAATTACATTTATTAAAAAAAATACCTAATTAAAAAAAACAAAACCAAACAATTCTAAATTTACACTTTTGCATGGCGAGAATGATTCGATTAAAATCTAAAAACAATTCCTCCAAATAAGTCAAATTTGGCAATCAATTGAAGAGAAGAAAAGAGTTTGGGGTGACGTTTCCCGAGCATCGAATGCTTCCGAAGACGGCTGAATCATGTGATCATTTGTCCTCCCCCCCCCCCGATGCTCAGGCGGGATTGTGTTTGTTGATGTTGAAATATAAAAAAGATAATGGTTAAACCTTACCTAATAAAAAAAAACCAAACAATTCTAAAATTTACACTTTTGCCGTAGCGAATAATGATCGATGTATAAAATCTAAACATTACTCCTGACAAATCGCGTCAAATTGGCATCATTTGAAAGATGGTGGGTGATGTTTCCGAGCACGAAGGTCGGCAGACGGCTTCAAATGTGATCATTTGTCTCTCCCCCCCCCCACCCCACCCCAGGATTGCTCATCCTTCCCCCCTCTGATGTTATCGTGACGTCAGGGGAATTTAAATTAAAATATTGAAAATTCACTTTTTGGCTCAGAAGTATGCTGTTTCATACGTTTTTCAGTAGTTTCACAACCGGTTGAATCCATATATAAGCGTTCATGCGATACAATGTTAAAATGTTGGCTACAGCAGAGATTTCTGGGGCGTTTGAGTCATTACGGGTATTTCATATGAAACTTGTTGAGGAGTAGTTCCTCCTAAAGCCCTAGTCGTGAGCTACGGCACCTACGGTGGTTCCGGAACATTGCAGAAACAAGTCGCAGTGATAAACACCCCTTTTTGCAAGAAGAATTTTGGGTGTGAATACCAGTTAATCCACATAAGAAATCAATCAGTAAGGTTCAAGACCGTATTTGTTATGCCTTGCTAATCAAATTCACCCCCCCAACCAAAGCCGGGCATAAAAACTAAAGCACAGGTGACTGTTAGCATTCCAGGCGTCTGTCTACTTCAAGCAAATGCTTAAAAAGCAAAGAATTATTCCAGAGTGAAGACGTGGGATAACAGCATTTTTGTCAGACTTTAGCAATCACTTGGCTAGTGGGATAGTCTATTATAAAGGCTACTAAAGTCATACTTGCTTATATTGTTAAAGATGAAATGAACTGGGATTGGATATTTCTGACTTGCTCTGATAAAATGAGGAATAAGTCACTGCGACTTATTACGGGTTTGCAAAGGGGGGTCACCAATTATGCATTGGAGGGGGGGCCTATTGTAATGGTGTAGGGTTGGCTGTCAACATGGGTAGGCAGTTGGCCAGGTGCATGGGAAGAAGACATTTCAATGATCCACTCTCCAACCCAAAATTAGCCATTGAACTTCAAATTGGTAATTCTAATGATAGAGCTGATAAGGCATAGTTTTGTATACTTTTCTGACAAGTTATGAATAATGAGCTCATTTGCATATTTCATAAATGTGATTAATTATGGTACTATTCAAGAAAAAAAAAGAGTTCTCAGCCTCCTGTAGCTCAAAATCTAAGCTTTATGAATTTAGTCAAAAAACCTATGAACCGTTACGCAGAATTTTTTATTGCATTGGTGACATTTTTGTAGGTCGCTTTGAAACAAAATGTTCCGTTTTTCTTGACCGGTTTAATACAAAACAAGCAATGTAAAATCGACTGAAAACCATAAAAAAAGAAATCGCGGGTAACATTAATTTTTGTTTACACCTTTCTCGAACGGCAAAACGTGAGGCAAACTTTTTTTCTTGGTCTTATAACTGCATAATCTCATATGCAGCGTTTGTGGCCAGCAGAAAAAAATTCCCTATGTGAGTTCCAACCCCCCCCCCATATGCTTTTTGCTGAGATGCTGCTGTTTTCCAGCGTGGCTTTCCAGGTGCTTGCTGCATTGTGTTGTGGTGATGTGGCAACGCAGAGCAGTGACGCATCAGAAATGGTACGTGCCTAAGGACATCAAAAATCCTGGCTCTTAAGAAAAAAAATTAATAACGGCCCCGTTAAAGGAATCAATGCGAAAGATTACAGGTGGAGCTGCTGCTCAACTTCATCTGGAAAATGGGGTTACGGGCTCGTTCTGGAGATATTAAACGTATAAAAAATGATTTTTTGAACCAAAAACTTTGTACACAGTCTATGGGAAATGACGATAATAAACTAAAATGGTTGGTTTGTTGGTACCATCAATCACAGCAAGAAAACGCTTCCGGGAATTTTTTAATTTTTAAGTATGTCCAGGGGTCTCCCCAAACCATTATACGTCCCAAAAATAAATAAAAAAAATTGGGGCACAGAATACTTTTTTCGTTTATTCCCAAATGTGGCAAAAAAAAGTTTGCCACAAACTGTACTTTCGTTCATGTTTCTGCGAACGCGTAATTTGACTTTACGCCTCACGCATCACCGAGAGTTCCGCAAGCGTATCGGTAGCGAAGAGGAACGTATCCAGAATGCATATTGCTGGTTCCTCCGCGCTTGGTTGAGAGAAGCGATGGAAGAATAGCGCATGGCACCTTTTGTTTTTTATTCCGCGCATATTGAAATTACGCAATATAATTTTATTACGCCATATTTGCTGCGTTTGAGTATTCGCAGAAAACTTCGTCTCGTGTCGTGTAAAAATGACTGATTGTTGTTGCTAGGATCTTTAAATCTAGTAGGAGATTCCTGCTCGTCTGACCGTAGACGTCTGTGCACACGATCGTGCAGCAGCCACCGTAAACAGTTTGGTATTCTCTCAGGTCTTTGCAAATCTGTCGAGGGAAGATGTGTGGCTTAAATGACCAACAGGTATTTGGTATTTGGACATAAGTTTTTGCAATTTTAAAATAACATGCCTTCTAAAGTTTTTTAAATAACAGGCAACAAAAAGAGCTGTAATATTTAACTAATATGGGTTGGGCAATATAAATTATTTTGTCAATTTAAAGGTGGTTTAATTTACCTCATTTGACCCCTGACTGAATATGGCCCTATATATCTCACCAAGAAATGCAAAATATATATTAAAGTTTAATAATCATTATATTTTCTTCATTCATAAGTACAAGTAATTCTTGATGACTCGACCCTTTAAATTGTTGGACCTTTATCCCTTACACATGAATTCCCTTTTTTGGGGTTGAATCCAAATGTCACAAATTTTGACCAAAAAAGGTTGCAACCTCCCAAGACTATAAACTCTCTGGACATCAAAAGTGTCCAATTTGGTAACATCTGTTACAGGTCTTCATAAACTGCAGCTGATGTGTTTACAACATCTAATACTAATTTAAAAAAAAATCTTTTCGAATGGCAGACCTTAATTAATGAGCATGATACTTTTCAGAATAACATAACTTTTGATATAGATATCCCTATTACATGAATATTTGTAATATGAAGCTTAAACATAGCAAACATTTAATGTTATTTTGGGATAATAGATTTACACAAAATAGCTAATAGAGCCAAATAATCGGACCCGATCTACGATGAATTTCTAAAGTCAATTAACTGCATCTGAGTCTACAAGAGCTGATCCAGATTTTTATTGAAAAATGGACCTCTTCTGGGTTAATTTAACCATAAAGGGTCATGATTCTGACTTTGAATTCCAAGTCAGTTCCCTCCTGTCCTTGCACTGTGATACACCTATTGGGGGTAGAGTTTGAATGATGAAACTTTAAAACACACAGGCATTGGGACATACTGGAAAAGTTGATTTGAAAAAAATGTCTCCAAGAAAGTAACATCTGTAACCAGGATGAGTAGCCTTATTGCAAGCTAACCCCTAAGTGCAATATCTGTTTTTTGTTATTCCCACTAGACGTTGAATTTCAATTCTGAAGATCTCTTTTGCCTCAAACTGTTTACAATTCATATCGGTCATTCCACTTTGTCTCCTTGTGGAGTGGAAGGAGGGAGAGATAGGATTGCTATGAACATATTAGTAGTAAGTGATTCTTGACCCATATAATTAAGATAATAGAGGTAGAGCTGATGCTCATTCATCAAAGGGAAGATGTATATAGAACAGAAAATGGCAGTGGATGTACAGTTATAACGGTTGAAGCCGAGCCACTGTAGCCAAGATTAACATTGTGATGCAGCAGATGGCTTATCGCTGCCCAAAGATTAGGATTTCAATTTTTGGGGTTTTTTGTTAGAATATTTCAAAATTATTTATTTTCATTGGGCATATTTTTGTCAGTGTAAAATGCATTAAATTAGTCCAAACCACCTATCTTTTGCTGTCTTTGTTTTAGATGGCTCCCAAATGAGCTGCAAAAAATATTTGGGAAGTCAACTCAAATTCTTCTCAATAATTTTAATGTTTACAACTTATACAGAATTGTCCTGTGTACCACTGCGCATAGAGTTAAGTATGTAAGAAAATCTGGAGGTTGATGTCAGTGTAAGCCAAAAGAAGTTAAGGCTGACTCAGAGATTTATCAGAGGGCGCCCTCAATTTTCAAACATATCAGATTTTGCACAACTAATGCTTGTCCCTATCTATCACTGTGTGAATATCTAAATTATGCTCAATCCAAGTCCTTCATATAGAATCACAACTTGTGTTCTAAACTTCCCGGATCGGCAATTTTTGTTTTACACAGTATCCTATGGCACTGTTATCCTACATAAAATGTTAACTGCATGAAAACGAAAATACGATTTTCTTAAAAACTTGGAATTGAGCATTTTAGGTGCCTATCCTTAGTTTTTCCATTTACTATTTTCAATATTCACAAAAAGATTATATTTCAAAATCTCCTAGTCAGCCTTTACTGAATTTGATGGTTTTATTCCTAACAAAAAAGCCACTGACCACTCAGAACATCAGTGAAGCACATTTAACACACATTCTCTCTCTCTGAAAAAGAATGAAGCCCATTGCCTTTCCCAAGACAAGAATGCCTGTTTTTACCAAGCAAACCTTCAGGGGGCTCCTCAATAAGTCAGCACATGTTAAGGGAAATCTGCTGTCTTAAATGTTACTGGAGGTGCAATGATACCATGCCCTGACTCTCTCAGGTTTGTGATCACTTATTTCTAAACATGGCGAGCCAGTGGGGGCCGAGGGACAGAAGTGCCCCCTCTGAAAAAATGTTTTTAAGGTAAATTCTTTTGTTTTTTGGTAAATTGTGGTAATTTATGTTTAAATCAGCCCTTTTTCCTGATTCTTTGCCCTGCGACCGGGAATTTTTTTCTTGTGATCTGGATTTTCATGCACCTACCGAATTTCCCTCGGAACCACGGGGGCTGGCTATGGGCGCCTGGATCTAAATACCAATCTGTAGTCGCAGGTTGATCAGTGATTTCACAGACCATTCTAAAATATCTGTATTTGAAAAATCCTGGGTTTAAACTCCAGTTTGTATTTTTTTTGCTCATATGTTCCTTCTTCATTGCTTTTGTAAATATAAGTTTGAAATCGTAGGCCTCGTAGGCTTTCCTTTGGGATCCCCAATAGTTTGGTAAGTTGAACTTATTGGGATGTCTTGTCCGCTTGCTACACCCTGTGCTGCATGAGAAACTTGCTGATCATGGTGAGGACACAGAAATGTGCTGAAGTTTGAGTGAAGCTTACTAAAATTTGTCCAAAATGGTATTGATTTATTTGAAAGTAATGTGGAGATTATGGGATGCACTGGGGTATCCTGATCTCGCTTGAGCTGGACCCGGGGTGCAGAGGTCAGCCGAATAGGCTGATTTTGCATGTTTTTGGCATGAGCTCTAGGGTGCACACGCTCCCTGGCTACGCGAATGTGATGATCTAGCTAAACCAGTGTATTACGCATAATTTCAATCCTGTTATAGAATACATAGAGTACATTTTTATTTTGTACTGTGGAGACACTGTCCAGAAAGCCTCTGAATCCCACCAAGTGTCGGCCACTGTTAGAGTCCTACAGGAGTGGACTATATTCTTTGTTTTTGCATTGTTCAAAAGCAGTATAACCATATACTGGACATTCTACATGAGTTTTTCTAACTTTGTTTTCGGTCTCAAATTTGGGGGTGACGTCCATGACGCTACTTTGCATTCCGTGCTTGTTTTGTGATGGGTTGCGCCCGCCTTATTGTTGCCATGCGTAAAGGCTGTCAATTCCAAGAAAGACGTGTGTGTTTCTCGGGGCAAAACCTCACATGCGCAGTGACGTCACCCCCAAACTTGAGATCGAACCGAGTATAGAGTCAGGTGGTTCGGACCATCTGGATTTGTGGCAATCCAGACCTGTGGGTGGGGGCCCTAAATTGACAGAGCGAAGGAGTCCACCTTTTTGCTATTTTTTTTTTTCAATAAAAAGTTCCAACATTTGAGAAAAATTAATAAAAAGTCCACAAACTGGTTACAATATCCAAATATTTGATACCGTTTCCCCCCCCCCAATTTCACTTGTTGATGACCCCCCCAAAATCACTTTTCCCCCCCCCCCCCCTTTGCCCCCCTTCCCCCCAGAAAAAGAGGTCTGGAGCCACCACTGGAAAGTTGTAGGAAATTGCTGAAAAAAGTAATGAAAAAGAACATCGTCCCCTCGTAGGACTACATCTCTTTTGTCCACCAGAGTGCCAAGTAATGAAAAACCAAAGGGATCAGAGAAGAAGATATGGAATAAATCCCCGCAATAACCTTAGGCGATAAACATCCGCTAACTTTAGTCCAGGGTTCACGCGGGAGACGATTTTGGCATTTTCACGGCATATTTCCGTGATCTCTGGTTCCGTCCTGGGATCCTGGCGGATTTGGTACAGAAATGTCAATATGCTTTATTGGGACGTGAATGTTAATGTTCGTTACGCTATTGTCCCCACTGGGGCTGGGCACGTAGACAACCTTGATAGAGCAAACGCATGTTCTATATGTGAGAGAGGTGATCCATAGTAAGTTGAGAGTCTGGGAGTCTAAAAAACAATTTATTTTTAGACAGAAATTTTGTCGTGAAAAAACAAGAATCATCCAAATATTTTAAAATAATTTCCACAGCACTGATTTTTGTGAGCTAGACCTGCCTCAATTTGCAAAAATAAATCGATCACCAGGTTTTTATGGTATATGGTTTTTTTAAAATAATTGTGTAACATTCATTTATGTATTTATTTATTTTGGGGTTTATGTGTTTTTCTTTACAAAATGGATTATATCCCATAGTTGTGTGTTGCTGAAAGATGATGTGCGATTAATTACCTGCATCTTACTAAGGGACGAGATAATTACGACGCTGCTATAGATCTTATTTTGTACACAAACTGCTAGCAACTATCAACAGCTTCTATGTAACTGTTAGTTAAAAGTTAAACCAAAGTTTTAAATCCGGTTTTGTCCCCGCAACAGGGGTGGCCCTGAGACACCTCACTCAGCAATACTGCTTGTGTGAGGATTTATTGGAGTCAAAAAGATAATGACGCGGATTCCCTTTCTGATGTAAATCTACATTTTTTTGGGCGGTGGGCCTAGCCTTTTTGCAACCACGCTCACCATGCAAGGCAGCAAGTGCTGGATGGGCCCGCCATTTAGCTCTCCAGAGCTGACGCCCTTGTAGCTAGGTAGATCTTCTTTTTTCATTCTACCAGGGTAACAAGCTCCCTCCTCAGAATCAGCTTTCCTTAGAAACCCCCATGGGGCTCACTGTTTAGCTCGCCAACAACTCGCCCGGGGACAGGTAGTACTGGTTTACCCGGATACTTTTAGGACCCATAGGACCCCTAGCCGTATCTGCAGATACAGGATTTGGGCCAAATTTAACAATTTTTTGGGGCAAAATTTAACAATTTTATGAATAGCAAAATTTTGGCACAAGAATTGATGAAATTGCCTACTTTTCCACAAATTGTAGAAAATTTTGAAGTGCACCATTGCTTTATATAATTTGGCATTCATACTGAAATGCAGTGTCGTAACCACAGGGGGTTGGGGTGAGTGCCCCCCTTCTCAACCCTTCCTCCCCTGCCAGCCCCCCAAAATGAACTGACCTGTGTACAGAGAATATGGAAGGACCCAAATTCGCTCCCTAAGAATGCTGTGGCACCCCTTCTGCCCCCCCCCCCAAGTTGCAAAGGTCAGTTAGACCTTTGTGAAATTAGCCCCATTTGTGGTGCTCCTCCCCCACATGAACATTTGCGTTGATAGCTCTGGTGGAAGGGATGGGGGGAAATAAATACTTTCCTATGTTTTGTATTTTTAGTATAAGAACTTGTCGCTACAACTGCTGACCCCTTCTGATCCACCCAGAAAATGTCATCGGTTGGCTTGGTCAGCTGCAATCAGTCCTGGGGGGGGGGGGGAGAATTTCCATTATAAGTAAAACTCTCTGCCGCCTCGTCACCTCACCCTGTTGGCTATGCCGCCCCCAATGTCATCCCAGTGAAAGTAAATTTCTGCATAAAGAGATTGGAGTGTGTAAAAAAATTACTATATTGTCCATTACAAAGTCTTATAACTTGTAAACAAGTATTTTAGAGATAAGGAGATTTACTTAGGCATTTGGAAAGCTCAAGTCTTTAGGATATTTCTTAGGTCAGGTTTAATTTCTGAGATAATGATCTTTGTTTTGCCACGATTAGCAGTGACCACTATACTAGCTTGTCACTTAGGTTCCCATTTTTTTGGACGTAAAATTCTCTAACTTCACTTCCTTGTACTAATCGCTGCCAACACTACGGCGGTTTTGAATTGGTTATTTATTAGCTTCATCTGAATGTAATCAGCCAATCAGAGAGATGGTAGAAAAGCTTAAAGGAGGTGCATCAGATATAGGGTCATTTTGATTGGTTACTCAGAGGTTACATCCAAGTTATATCATTATATGAGCCAATCAGAGATACTGTAAGAAAGGTGCATGGTAGTGCTCAGGAAATTAAATCTAATAAAAAAAAGAGAGTACCATCTTAGGTCAGGTTACTTTTATGATAATGACATCGCATCACTGCTATCTTCCCCCTTGTAATGGCCATATTAAGAAGCTCATGGTTGAACTTACTTTATTAAGTTTATAATCGCGAGAAGTTGGCCAGGTGCACCAAGTGTTGAAAAAATGTGTAATTTAGGCTGTATTGAACCAACAACCTCTGTATTATAGTATGGCAAATTGATGCACACAAGCAGGGTTAGGAGAATAGACTGTATTTATTCAATAGCCAGCCATGTTGGTGACAAGATAGACGCATTAGAGTACTAACCATAAGTTCACCTGTCAATGATCCCTGTGCAATCGCTAACCTTGATCTATTGACATCTTTAATGTATTGTATCCTTGATGTCTGAACTTGTCCACCACATGTCTTGTGGCTGACTTCATATTGATACTGTCTATTAGATTGAATCTGTAGGTGTTAATGGTGGGTGACCTGGTCAAGGTCATTCTATCTCCTTTTTGTCCTGTGACCAGGATATTTTTTGCCTGGGAGTGAGACTATTTCTTGTTCCTTCCTCTTCCTGCCAGAAATTTCCTGAGAAGTAGTACAAGCCAAATGCCATTATTTTTTTACCATCACACATATCCTGTAAGATATGTTTACTATATGCATTTTACATGTGAAGTATTTTTGTGGGTTTAAATTTAGTAGGCTGCAATAACCAGGGGGGAGTGACATCAAGGGAAGTGGTTACGACGGATTGTGCGGGCCCTTCTAAGATCCCCATTTCATGTCTCCAGCAGTTCCTAACACCCCCAGTTGACGCATATTCGTTTAAGTCCCCTTTTCGGGAAAATTTTTCGCCTCAGAGCTAAATTTTCGCTGAATTTTCTGCTCCCAAGCCTACAAATTTTTCTATCCAAATTTCAGTTCCTAACCCTACCCCCAGGTATAAGACTTATCTATCACTAAATCCAAAGCATATCCTGTTTACTTCAATAAATCTTATTTGGGATTACTGAGGTAATCTTTCAGACAGCTGCAAAGCTTAAATAACCATTGTTGAAAGCCTGTGTAGGCTGTTGAAACAATTGCTTTGAAACCGGTCAAGACCTGTGTTTACCGGTGGTTTAAGGGGCATTTTGTATACCATAGCATAGTCCCTCAAATTAAATAAACAAAATTGAGGATTTATTATCACCTGAACCCATAACTATGTATAACGCTGTTGGTAAAAGTATGTGTGTGATAAATCTTGCCATGCGAAATTGATCGACTTTGGAAGAAATTCGTAATTTTGTATTTTATGTCCTTTAACGACAGAAAGGTAAGAGTGTGAAAAATGGACGCCGATTGAGGATGGAATCCCAATTTCCCTTTAAAAAAAATCTGAGGTAGCACTCTTCCTCTCTCCACCAACCAAGAGTGCTCAAATTCAGGGGCGTAACAGGGGTTTTAACTGTCAGAGGGGAACAAATTCCCGGAATTTGAGGCAGATTTGCCCAGTTGGAGGTGTTTTGAGGCAGATTTTCCTGGTTGGAAGTGAAAATTTCCTGGGTGAGCAGGCAAAAAAGGGATGCATGATTTAGATGATTTTCAAGCGTTCTCTTCCTGGTCAAAGCTCTCTGGGGTGGCAACGCCCCCCTTACCCCCGCCTGTTATGCTGTTCAAATTGGGTTGGTTGGGTGTGCGGTGAAGATTCCAACTCCCTATTCATTGCTAAAGTCAGTTTGGTAGAAATTGAGGAATTTGCTTCATATGTGCATTTTTTAAGATTTGTTTTTACCATGTTTGAGTGGTGTTATTCAGGATAAGCCCATGGCTAATTATATTTTCCCAAACTTTGTGGTAGAAAATGGACCCATGTCTAAGGCATTTTGCTATTGAAAAAACAGGCACTGCTTAGCGAAAAAAGCATGGTTTAATCATGGTTAACCATGGTTCAACCATGGGTTTTGACCATGGTCAACCATGGTTAGCCATGCTTTTGAAAAACCTGCAAATATCCACGGCCACCCATGGTCAAAACAATTCCAAAAGTGACATGGTCAACCATGGTCAAAATCAGCAGGTTGACCATGATCGGCAGTGGTGCCATTTTTCAAAAAATGGTTCAACCATGGTGAATATGGCCATGTTTTAAACCATGGAACCATGGTCATGATGGTAATTGATCATGCTTAACCATGGTTGACCATGTTGACCATGGTCACGCATGGTCAAATTGTCCATGATCAACAATGGATGACAATGGGCCATTTTTTTGAAAAACATGGTACCCCCCTCAAAAAAAAAAACCACATCCTATGGTTTTACACATTTTATACACCAGTTTAGTTTTCCTGTCTTAGTTTAGGTACATTATTATGTAGTGACAGCAAATCAACTACCTTACCAGGAATTGAACCATGGAACCATTGTATACAAGACTGATGTCTTTACCATTTGAGCTAACCTATCTTGCTTTGATACAAGAGGCAAAATATAATATATCAATTGTAAAAAAATTTCAACTTCATAACACACTAAAGACTCAAGAAAAATGGGGTGACCTACGTCCCAGAGCTTCACATTGGTGAAAAAATCCTGAAAACCTCAGGGAATCCCTGTATCACAGTGAAACCAATAGCAATGAAGTAATCATGGTCAACCATGGTCAAATGAGTGATAAACATGGTTGACCATGGTAGAAGTGACATGGTCAACCATGGCCCACAAGTGCTGACCATGGCTGACCATGCTCAGCCATGCTTAAAGCATGGTCCGCATGGTATCCCCATTGTGACCATGGTTGACCATGGTCAGCCCACCATTGCTGATCATCACTGACCATAAAAGTCACCCATGGTCATCCATGTCTTGACCATGGTTTACCAACAAGAATGGTGTGCACATATCTATCGTACATATCGTGCTTGTGTGAGTAGAATGTGCGATTGACCTTTGGCCGGTGACCCAAACCATGTAGTGCCATAAATGTTAACATTTCATTACGCTGTTATTGTGGCCACCATTCAACCATGACTTTTCTTAGTTCTTCTACAGAGCTGATATAGTATGGACAAGTGTAATTTATTAGCATTACCCATGGATTCCTAAGTACCTAAGCCTGTCATGATTTGTTTTTTTTTTTTTCTCACAATTCTTGGGCCATAAGACACTTGTAGTGACCATAGTCAAACCATGGTCTACATGTCAATTTCCTAATGGCAGTGACCATGTCAGACACAATGCTACTTAACGTGACATGGTCAGACCAATACAGCCACTTAAGTGTCATTCAACCATGGCTAAAGACAATCAAGTTTCCTAATTTAGTGACCATGGTCAGACATGTGCTACTTGAAGTGACCATGGTCAACTCATGTCAGCCATAGGACTACCTTGGTCAACCATGATCAACTTGACTTTCTGGGTTTAGTGACCATGTTCAGTCACAATATCACTGGAAGTTGACCATGGTCAACCATGGTCAAATGAGGTGCTAAACATGGTTTGACCATGGTCTACTTTGAAGTGACCATGGTCACCCATGGCCCACAAGGTGACGACCATGGCTGACAATGCTCAGTCATGCTAACTCATGTCGACCATCTGTAGACTGAAGTTACCATGGTCAATCATGGTCAAGTCAGTATGACCATGGCTGAACCATGTTTCAGTCCATGCTAAGCACAGTCGACCATGGTTAATCCATGGGGACCATGGGAACCACAGTTGACCATGGTCAAGCCCACCATGGCTGATCATCGCTGACCATAGTCAACCATAGATTCCGCCATTTTTGTTGACCATGTTTGACCATGGTTGACCATGCTCGCACGGTTGACTTTCGCCTAGCGGAGCAGTGTGTCCCATATTTTTTTTAATACTCAATAAACCTGTGCTAGATTCTGAAACTCATTGACTCGCTTTCTATGTTTTAATGTCACTGCCTCATATGATTTTATTCACGTATATTGATGCCAATATGATCAGGCTGTCTTGGCCCTTCCATCTTGTGATTATGCTGTTGTCCTCAATCATAGTCCGAAGACAGCAAGAGTCAGGCTCGTCAAATTTTAAACAGGACTCTTGAAACTGGTCTAGACAATAGCGCATGTGCGTATCAGGTTGTGACTAAACATAATGCATGCCATTAGGCTGCGTAGCACTTTCATAAGTTTGCATACTTGGATATTGGGTTTCAGAAAACAAAACCATTGTGTAAGTTTAATGGAGCCTACTGCTTGGACTGTCGGAGGCACGTCCCTACCGAATCAAATTTGAGAACCCCAGGCCTTCTCCAGCGCAGGGGCAAACTTTTGATTCCATTCATCATCATCTTTCAGCTTCTGTCGAGAGCTGATGCAAGGAGTGGTGTCAAAGGAAAATATGATTACGACGATGATATGATACAGTGAAGATGATGATTATATCATCGGTTATTATTTTGGGAGTAACAAATTATGTGGTGGTGAATGCTGACTACCCCAATGGCCATAATCAGTGGCGTAATTTTTTTTGACATTGGGGGATCGGTGTTGATGATGGAAATTTATAAATTAAACAGGTTTTGCTGACAGATAGGTTACAAGTAGTAGTCATTTATATGCATGCAAAGTGCACTAAAAAATGGTTTCCATTAGAACCCAAAATTGTTAAAGGCTGACTCAGTAGTTGTCCCAAGGAGGGCACCCTCAATTTTCAAAGAAATTTGTTTTTTTAAAGGGTTTAAATATAATACATAATTGCTTGTCCATAACATAATCACTGTGTGAAATAGCTAAGCTCAATCGAAGTTTCATATAGAAAATCACAACTTTGTTTTAAAATTCTGGGTCCGGAATTTTTGTTATAAACAGATCCTATGGCAAGAATACGATACATAATGTTTCCTGCATCAAAACGAAAAATCGATTCATCTCAAACTTTCGAATTGCCACATTTTAGGTTACTATCTTTAGTTATAGTGGGAGCTATTTTTAATTGTTCCACAGAGAAATTATATTTTGAAATCTCTGAGTCAGCCTTTAAATGTAATTCAAAATTGAATAAAATGTAATCAAAAAAAAAATAGAAAAAAATATATTGGGAATACCCCAACAATTTACGATATGACAAATAAATACAAATTGGGTCATTCTATTCATGCTCCCAGAAGTACCTATGCAAGGGTCTTGTTATAGGTTGAATTTTGCCAATAAATGTGCTCAATAAATACCTACAGCACACGGACACCACAGTTATCCCTGCTTCCACACTTCACCCTCGTAAGAGATACAGTTGTTTACCCAGGGGGGGTAGGATTAGGGACCACGATCTGCTCGATTTGGGCATGGCGATTTCCAAAAGGTTAATTTGGGGAATGCTACGTGCATTTACTATGGCAAGTCCGTCCCAGTGACATTAAAAAATCATCTCGGAAACTTTGTGCAAAAGATCTTATAATATCATGATAAATTAAGAAAAAATTATTGAACTTCAAAATCCGTCGGGTTAGTGATTAACCCGCTTGCAAAATAGTGTAAATTCCAATAACGGTCATTTAGATTTAATTCGTGACCAGGCCTAGTCTTTAAGTCAAGTCTGTGTGTAACCATATCTATATGCATAAGAGCGACCTCCTACCGTTAAGTCTTTGGAAACAGAATAGCACCGGAATTGTTGATGCCGTTTTGATTTGTGTTGCTGTTGGGGCATTGTCCTACCACCTTGTGTTTTTACCATGCTTCAGGGGAGATTAGATAAGATTCGAGATGTGTGGGAGTCTCAAGTTTCAGTGCCATGGTTATAGATAGAAGCAACCGATTCACAAAAGAAGAGGAAACCCATTTCCAGTAAAAATGCTGAATTTTCTATGTGATTTGAATTGAAGTTCCAATTGTGGCTATTCAGAGTGTATTTGTTAGGCAAGTGATTTTTTCCCGTAGATTATCCCATTTAAATTGCAACTGTAGGTTGTTGTAAAGTTCAATCAATTTAAAACTTGAGCTATATACAATGCAAATCAATAGAAAAAAAAGATGCTCAGCTGATCACGTACAGCATGCTCACATGCAAGCTGCAAATGCACAGGTAAAATGAACACTTGTGAATATACAGAAAATACTGGATAATTACACGATGTTCATAAGCCGGGGATGACTATTTTCTTTGGCAGTGAAAGATTAATAAGTTTGTACAATTTCATTAAATTATATTTTCCAACTGAAAAAATTACAGAAAAGGGGAAAACCGCAGCGTGCAAAGATACGAATTTCCATTCTATTACGTTTTGTTGAAAGTGCGTACGGACAGTAATGACTAAAATGCCCGTTTTCTCCTTATTAGTCACTCCTTTTGGCTTATCACTCCAGGATAGTAAGGATATCTATACTCGTTACAGACATACAAACAATCTGATTTTTGATGATTGTTTTGTTGATTTTCTGATTTAACAAATCACTGATGTGCCTCATTTTATATGTATTTGATGGAGGTTCATAATTTCAGCGCTACTTTTGTCCTTCTTTGGTCAATTTTTCATTTTGAAAAAAATGGAGAATTATATAAACTTAGTATTCACTGCCTTTTAAGTCCATGCTTTGCTCTGCCAATCTCATTAGAATGGGTGAAAAAAAGAATGTGTATGTAATTCCTTTGACTCTGTTTGGTGGAAGCTTGCCATGTCAATGAAAAAAAAGGTTATCCTATATGTTGCTAATGTCATAAATTATCAACACTTGCACCAATCTTTTGAGAAAAAACGACTCTAAATTTTACAAGGATAATGTAGTTATGTACACTGGTGACTCATTTGTTTTTACTCTAATGATACCTGAAGCCAAAAGGGACATTGAATAGAACATGTTTACAAACGCATTTTTATTTTACATTTTTTTAAATATATAAAAAAAGGGCCTCTTAAGGTGTTAATGCATTATGGGAAATGATTGTAGTTGTTAGCAGCCAATTTTCGCTCTTTTACAAATAATATGTGGTATTGTCTGCGCATGTCTATCGTGAATGAAGAGTGGATACGTAAAACCAAAAACCAACCCACAAATCTCTCCTGCCCCAAGTGCAGGCGAGATAAGGGAACCAATTTGCCCGAACGGGGAAAGAAACTGCCTCAACCCTGGTTGGGAATCTGGATGTGCAACAACGGCAAGTGACGCTGAGCAGAATGACATTCCAAACCCAAACAGGTGGGAAGCGAGAAGGGGCCAAAGAGAAGGCACCTAGCGCTGACCCGCTCGACCAAATGGCCCAAAGAATGAGGTTAAGGGGTTATGATTAAGGATGAATGCAATGGAATCCCCGAGAGCAGGGCGAAGGTATATTTTTAAGTTTAACCAAAAAATAAATACTTCAATGACCACAGTACCCTCACATTGGTATCTAAGTAGGCCACATAGACAAAACAGTGAGCAGGGAGCCCTAAACTATTATGATACCATTAAAAATGCAGATTCATTTAAACCATAGCTCTGTGACATGTTGAAATATGCGATGGTAAGATCCATGGTAAGATGTACGATACCAAATCAAAAATACTGCACTGGTATTGGCAAGCTAGGAAGTTAACGTATGACCTACACTAGGGCAGTTCTTGTATGAACAAGTATATCAATTCAATTAATGCTGCTAAGGTGGGGAGAAGATGTCATGGTGTGAAACATCATAGAAATCAAGTATGCACCAAGACCACAGACAAAGCAGGTCGAAAAAACCCCAAAAACAACTTGGGAAGTAGCAAAATGCCGAGCATAGGCAAAAGATGGAGTGGCCAATGGGGAATCAAAAAGTCAAAGACACCAGTGTGTGTTGAAGAAGGGGCACATTAGCTATTGAGCTTTGACACTAGATAAAGAGATAATCCTAGTAGCATAATTTGGGAATTGGCTATTGAGGCCAAGTACACTTGAAGGAAGCATTATACTGTGCTAAAGGACAGGACTACAAGAGGCAAAGCTTTCTCGGTCCGCATCGAACGCAGGACAGTTAAGGTTAAAAATAAAACTTTCCCCTAGAGCGATTCCCGTTCGAAGGTGGAAAAAAAAGGTTCTTAGCTGTACTCATACCAACAGCCGATGAGTCCACTGAATAGGTGCTAGAAAATAGGTTCTGAATTGACAGTTGATGGCTGGATGCAATGCTGTTACAAAATTAGAAAAAAAAAGAAAATAGTTCCATACAGCAAAGCATGAAATCAAAGCCAAGTATTATCACTTTCTAATTATATCAAGAAATAGCTGTGTTGTTTCAGAAAGTACAGCATTTCAATGGACCTGTGTTCGCCTGCATCATGGTTGAATTGAGGAAAAGGACACACTACCCAAGGCCCCCTGCATCCATGGTGTCACGAAAAGAAAATAGATCAAACACACATGCAAGTACACCAAGAACATTCATACTTCTGACCTCTGGGCCATAACCAATAAGGACCTCTGTGACCTGACCCCTCTTGAGAGTTAACACTGTGGGGACTATCTGAAGGAACATAACATCCAAGTGGCACGAAAATGTTGAAGTAACATGGAAACAGGGATGGATTATGCTTAGGCTAGCATGTTAAACACGACACACACCCACTACCAAAAGGATGACCCTACACAGACTCAATTCCACAGCTATCCCTCTACGACTTCTTGCAGGATGACCAAAAAAAAGTGGATTGGGAAAGTGATGTATATTGGATCCGCAAGTAAAGGGAGAGAGAATCAATTGGCTGGCTATCATGATGGTATATTCGCTGGTTAATGGGAAACCCCCTAGCTGGTTAGTAATTCAAAATTGATATTAAAATTTTTAAAAGGGTGAACCTTGACCAGATAACTTTGCCAATAACACCTGGTGGTAGCAGTTTTAGTTATTTGCTGTGTGCATGTGTTATGAGCTGGTACGATATGTGGGTGGGGACTATGTGAGGAGCTGATGGAATTAGTGAACCTGCAGGATGAAAGCTGTACGATTGGTCAGCGTCTGTTACGACTGGCTAGTGGGGTAGCAATATGGACTTGTAATAGAACTGGCTATGCGGAATGGTACGGTTAGAGACAAAACAGGGGGTCTTGGATGATGACTATCAGAATTCGAGACCACCTGTGACTGTATGAAGAATGGCCTTAGAGACCATACTTCATGGGGAAGAGCTCCATCCATGTCACAACAAGTGATTTCTGTTTGCCTCATCTGGTTGTATGAGGGAGAGAAGATCCAATCGGACAACAGGACAGTGACCCAAGGTGGAGCTGTTACAAGCACAAGGCGAGTGTTAGTTATATGAGCACATCATATAATGAGATAACAAGATGAGGGCGTAAGTGGAGCCTAACCGTAGGTCATTAATATAATGAGGACAAGATCCACTAAAAAGACTGTAGATGGAAGCCGTAGCACAGCATACATGTAGAAAGGAACTAACCAAATTCCGGGAATGATGGCGAAGGCTAAGAAATGGACATATATAAAGCTGACCTCTACTTATTAGGCCCAGCAAACTGGGAAACATAGTTTAAGTACACATTTGAACAAGGTGTGAGGCGATAGGCAGAAACCACTTAATTTGAGGAATATTATACATGAGGGGAAAATCTGCCTTAGACAGTAAAGTGAGAAGAATAAGATGATGGTGTAGGGTGACAGGCATATATGTGAAGGGAAGATCTGAACTCAGATTGTGTAGGAAAGGAAAAAAAATAGCAGAGCCATTACCCTAGTAGAACCGTGGTATCAGGTACTCACCATAAAAATGTACAAAGCGAGGGTGTAGGTCCGCCGAAGCCGTACCATGAATATAAATAAAATAGGAGAGGAAGATCTAACACAGGAAACAGGAGATGGATATGACGAGCCATCCAATAGGCAGGACAATGACCAGTAGAGTAGAGTAGCCACACTTGATAAGAAAAAACTGGTCAAAGTGTAGGTAGGTGGAGAATACCATACCATATAGCCACCACACCAATAGGCCAAGATCCCAATTTGGTTAAAAAGATGGTGTAATTGTAGGGGGACAGTCTTGAGGCAGCAGTCCAGTATTAAAAGTGGGCATTGGCATGCAAAACTCACAAAGAAGGAAATCAGGTGTGATGGTACAGACGGACTGTACCAGAAAAACATATGTAATACATAGACTAAACATGAGGGGGAAGATCCAAAAATCCGATGTTTGATGGTTTTGTAGGCAGAGCATACCATTAATAACCAAAACCTTAAAATTCCATTTGTAACACTAGCTCTGAATCTAGACATAGACCTATTCACATAAAAATATGTAATGTAAGAGGGCTAGCAATGGTGGAGCTTTGTACCCACGACAAAGAGGTAGGTCCAATGACATATGTGAAGTGACCTCTATGGCAGGAAGTGAAAGTGTAGGTTGGCTTTTTCATTATAAACCAATTAAGGTGAAGGTGTTGCGGTCCAAACATGCACTATAAAAACAGAAGGGTTGGGTGTAGGCAGGGGCTGTAAAATACCACAGAAGGTGGGACAGCATAATGGGCCATACGTGTTTGTATTTTATGACAACATTATGTGTTAGGTCACTAAGTACAGTTTGTCCCGAAAAACATACACATGCATGCTATTACACAGTTTTATAAGTTTCTGTATAAACAGTAGAATAGAACTGAAAAGTATGTGACTTCAGCCTGGACCCAAATTGGCATCAAGGGTCATTTTAAAAACATATATGAACTTATTTGCAGTTTAACATAAACAGAATTATTCAAAGTTATTTTAGCTATAGTATCAGTACGTTTCAAACAAAGGTTCTATTTGTACACAAAACAACATTATCGGTTGCACAAAATTTAAGAGTAAAGTTATAGTGGTGGAACATTTATCCACTCCATGGAAAGCAGAACATGGTTATCCATTTTTGCTTCACATGTAGCCAGAGCTGTGAAAGTAACCCTTTGGTGATAAAAGGATTGCCATAGAGTCTGCGATGGATTTTTTAAACTTGCTTATGACACTGAATACAACGTACCCACCTAACAATCAATCGAATGAACATTTTGAAAAATCAGATTTCCCAAGGATATATATTAAGCCCTGAACAAAAAACAAGTGTTTTGATCAAAATGCAAAGGTTGCAGATTGTAGAATAAAAAATAAACGGTGGCAGCACCAGTATAATATTTGGGGTGGTAATAGGGATGATTCTTTTGGGGGGGGAGGGGCAGGAAAAGATTGGTAGTGTAATTTTGGTGCTGCATATGAAAACTTGCAGCAAAAAAATTGAGAGCTAAAAACTTTTCTGAATTAAAATGAAAAAAATGCCTGATACTACAATTGACAGGTTTGAGTTATATGTATAGAAACTTAATAATAAATAAGGTTTAAAATGCTGGGATCTACAAATGAGGCACCCTTTAAAAATTTGCGTTGTCTCTTTAAGATGGGCCATAGAGCCAAGTTTCTTCCAAAATCGGACTTTATTCCCCCAGTTCAGTTCAGTTCAGTTTTTTTCTTCACGTGGACCCCCCAGATGTGCATCATATTTTAGAATCACCACAACTCATTCGAGGACTAAAAACGAACCAATTACGATTACATTTTACATCAGATTTGATTCTGTCTTTCTTCTCACCTCATAAAAGCTGTTTACCATCGATTCACTAACTTGCCCAGAGTGAAAGGGATGTTCCTGGGTCCGTTTCGTGTCTCAGTTGTTTGTCAGATGCGTGCCCTGTTGTCATGCAACCCCCATGTTGGCTGAGAATGGTACCGGTGCCATAATCAGGGTTGTGTTATCGAGTCTATATGTTCTTATCTGGACCGACATTGTGTGAACGTGGCTGACATAAAATGACGAACCAATACGAATGAGAAGTGTTCATTGTCATTATTAAGATTGAGTTGTGCTCTAACATGTAA
>JAMKCH010019763.1:0-25953 GCA_023653785.1 Ophioderma brevispina
CTTTTTGAGTGGCAATTCATTCTCCTCTTTTTAAGAACAAACCACTCATTTTGGAGTGGTTTTCAGAAGAGGTTCATCACTCTTTTGGGGAGTGAAATTATCACCCGTTTAACATTGAAAGAGTATACGGTTCTATGTCCAATTGTGGCCACCCTAGAGTCTTTAGTCCGACACACTTCACTACGATTTTAAACCTACTTCGCCTTTTAGTGGAGGAGCAGAATATCATAGGGGCCTTATTTAAGATTTCGTTTACACCGCCCACTACAGAAAGGTTTGACACCTTTATTTGGTAGTTAGTATGGACCCTCTTACATCACTGCTAGGATGTGTACTCTCAATTGTGGTAATCACTTTTTCAATAGGGCCGAATTTAAGTTTACACGTGGGTCAAACTTTACTATCTCCCTCCGTGTTTAAATGTATGCCATAATTGTCCATCTAATCATAATGATTCCAAAAATGTTAGTTTGTACCACCTACGACCATTGGTTTTGGAGTTATAAGTAAAATGGTAAAAGGTCAATCTCGATTTGTACAGTGGTCACATTAAAAGTTAATCGATTAATATTTTAAATCTTGCAAGTTAGTGGGCCTGAGTAAAGGGATTCCTAAAAGGCTATAGTTTTGTATTTGGTTAAATGCTTACTTACGGAGATAAGGGTCAATTAAGGTCGACACAATTGGGTATGTTGACCTATGACCTATTGTTGTCCCCATAACATGGTAACTATATGCATTGCAGATGGTACAAACTAGTCCTTATTTTGATTCATTAAGCTAGATGAAGCAACTTCTAATCATTTTCAACAAAATTGGAGCAACTTCCGATTTGACCTCCTGTACAAATAGAAATGGCCTTTTTTACCATTTTATTATCCATTTTTTACACTATCACTCCAAACTTGATCATAGATGGTCCCAACTATACTTTTTGGAATCCTTATGACTAGACGGAATATGCATACATTTCAACATGATTGGGAGCATTTTAATTTTGAGCGCCCGGTGTAAACTAAATTGGCCCCTATTGAAAAAGAAAAGTGACACCACAATTTGGAGAGTACTACCACCTATTCGGTGATATATAGGGTCCATACTAACTACTAAAGGTGTCAAACCTTTTCCTGTAGTGAGGAGTAAACGATGATGTTTGACCTGGGTCCTACTCCTCCACTATTGTGATGCAATGTAGCTATGCACATCTCAACCACCACATTTTTTCCATCAGCATTTCCTTTTGAAATCGAGGTTTTATTGATTGAGGTATGAACTCTCCACGAAACTCTCGATGCTATTAAAACAAACCTTACCTATTTAATATTTTACTTTTTAATACCATAATTCCCAACTCACGTATTATCCTTTATTGTGAGCCACATTGGAAATGTCAAATTGTGTCATCTTGCAAGCATACGGTAAATGCCTGATGGATGGGATATATCGAGTGTTGGGAGTACAGATTTCTAATGCATTTTGGAGTTTTGGGAAAAAACAAGATTTAACTTTGGCTTTAACCTGTTGCTGCATTTCTAAGTCTTAATTTTATACAGATACTGCACTAGATAGTATGCGATCTTTGGTTAAACATACATGTGTTTAATGTTCAAGCACTTACCACTTTTGTGCACCAAATGTGTTTCATGATTCACTTAATATCTGTGCTCCAAACAATTTGTTTCACATGGAATTTGCAGATAGGTGTTCAAGCCATTTTAAACCATTCAGATGTGTTAAATCACTTAGTGATTTGTGCACAATAACTAGAGAAATTCACATTCTACATTATATGCAAAAACAATGAAATCCCAAAAAATGCACTTAAAGAGATTTCTGAGGAGGGCGCCCGCCCTCAACTTCCAAAAAAATCGTGTTTTTTGCATGAACATAATCTTGTCCATATACTTAATCACTGTGTGACTTGCGAAGCTTAAATCGAATTCCTTTCATATAGAAAATCACAAACTTTGGTTATAAAATTCTGGATCCGGATTTTTGTATAGCACAGTAGCCTATGGGACTAAGACTACACATAAATGTTTTACTACTGCAAATCAAAACGAAATCCGATTCCTCTCAATTTTCGGAATTTGTGCATTCTAGGTTACGATCTTTTATTCTAGTGGACTATTTTCATTATTACACAAAAAAAAATGATATCGAATATCTGATTCAGGACTTTAAGACATCTGGTGCCCAACCTCGATATCCCCCGAGAGGGCGAGAGGGATGGTCAATACAATCTCACCCCCCCCCAATTTATGCCGTCATTTGTTTTTTACCCAAAAATAACCTCATAGTGGACCTTAATATTTAAAAATGGTAAATTTCTGTGCGTTTCACGCACTTTTTTTCTATTACAATTACATTCAACAAGTTGACTTCTAATGAACAACATTTTTAGCGCGCTTCGCGCGCCCAATGTGTGCTATTACTGGTCTCTCATAACTGCCAACTACACGGCCGATTCTTACTCACGTGGTAGCCTATAAGCACTACACCATGTCTACCGCGCAGCTACTGCACAGTACACACTGGCTAATTGCGAGGCGTATCTGCAGCTATGGCTTAGCTATAGGTATCTGTTTATCATTCTTAAATTTCATCAACCCACCCCAATCCCCCAATAATCACAAAGATATTTATGCCACTGTTTTTCAAGAGAAATGTATCTCGAAGTGATTGTTCGGAGCTTCTGCTCTTTCACGCGGGAGGGGGACTCCCCCCCCCCCCCGCTTCCACCCCGGGTCATCAACACTAATCGTTTTCTTCTAACAACTTTTCTAACATCCCAATTTCACATTTGATTGCAGTACACATAGGCTATTGTATTACCACCCCAACAAATTTGTTTAAGAACATTTCAACAGTTTACAGAAATTGAGATATCCATTCACATACATGTATGCTTACATATGATAATAATTCATTAAAAACAAATCTTACACATCAATGATTACGATTTTGATTTCTAAGACCGTTACCAAAACTTGCCAACTTGGTATTTGTGGTGAACCACTTAAAAAAATTAAAATGGTTCTATCAATTTTGCATGATAAAATACGTAAATACAAAGTGAGTATTGCGAAGGGTTCACCTCTGCAATTTGTCTCTGTTTTTATAGGGGGCGCAGTGGCGTACCGACCGGGGGCAGGGGGGGGGGAGTTGCCCCCTCTGGCTCGAAAAAGCGGGACGATATGGACCAAAATATGCATTTTAATCCCTCTTCTTCGGGTAAGTTAAATTTGGGCAAAAAAAGTGAATTGGGCATTTTCGCTCGCTACGCGCGCATTTCGTCAATGTCAGGCTTAATTGGAGCAAATGACCGGTGTAGAAGTAACCATTGTCCGGCGTAGTCCGGGAACAATGGTGAAAAATAGGGCAATCGATTCAGTTTACTCTTTACACAACATTAGTTTCACGCTTTATTCCGTTATCGTCTATGGAGCCCCGGACTATGGCTCCTACCGGACTATATCTGCTTTCACACCGGGATGACTTACGAATTTTGCCTCCTCTGGCGGGACGGGAATTTTCCCCCCTCTGGATCGACTGCATCGGCACGCCACTGAAGGTGGATCAAACAATTTTAAGACCCTTAAAGGGGGGATCAAAAAAATTCGAACCTAAAAAGGGGGGGGGATCAAAAATGTTTGATGTCCGAAGCTCCAACTTCCCCCCCCCCCACCACCACCACCACCTAAGTATTTGTGAACAGTCCCTTAGACTCCGGGTGTGCGCGCTCCCTCTGCGCCCCCTGGCTATGTGCAGTTTTGAAGAAACAGAGAAAGTCCTCGAACCACATCATACGCATTTCACTATGAGTTACAATATGCTCATCCACCAAGGACACAGTTCAGTGAATTGTACTTGTACATACATTGACATGAACTGACCTTGTGTGATCTGGGTATCATATATCATGCCCCAAAACCAGGGGGTGTATTTTCTAAATACACTGGCGAATGGAGGGTACTGAACTGTGCCAATGGAAGTGAGATTTTACTAGTTCATAGTGTTTACTTACCAGCAGTGGCGTAACAGGCGGGGGGGGGGGCAGGTTGCACCCCCTGACGACTTTGGCCGGGAAAAAAATTGCAAAAATCATGCTAAATCAGCCGTTTTTTAGTCCTCTGACCGGGAAAAATTGACCTTTTGATCCCCCTGAGAGGAAAAATTTCCCAAGACTGGGAAATTTGCCCCCTCAGAGCGGGCAGGCCTGTTACGCCACTGCTTACCAGTGCAGAAGTTTTTAGAGTCTGCAGTGCTCATAATCTGGCTACAACGGTAAAGAATAGGACATTCAATTCAGTTGACTCTTTACCAACATTAGTTTCACGCTATATTCCGTTATCATCTATGGAGCCCAGACTGTGGCTCCCGGCGGACTATGCTTTCACACTGGGTTTGAGGAACACCATAGAACAGCAAATTTTATTTTTAGTCCTGGAGCCAAAAAAAAAAACAACTAGAATTTCGCGGTTCTCGGCTTTCTAGGTTTCAGGTTTTGCTGGCTAGTTGGGGACTGGTTGGGGGGAGGCTGGTAAATTGTGCGTTGCCAGTGGGTTCATGTTGGCGGTGGTTGTGATGCTTCTGTTCAGAACCTTATCGGTCGCTCTGAGCCATTTGTTGATAACTGAGGTTCGCTGGAATTTGTATGTTGAATTGAAGCAGACGTTTTCCTGCAAGTTGTTTAGATTGTTTGAATTGATGTCAAAGATGAATTGTAATTCCGTGGCTGCATGTTCAGGCGACTTGTAAGTTTTTTTAGGTTGACTGTTAACTGGAGTAAGTTGGACGCATCTATCTTATCTATCTATCTATCTCAGTAGTAGAGTATTGTTGTACTAGGTGAAAAAGGTGCTTGGTCACAGGAACAAAGATCAACTAAGTGTGCAGGAACAAAGACCGGTGCAAGTAAAAAAGAAGGTCCGTGTGGCTAGCTAGCGGAGTGTGAGTGGCTTCAGGCGACTCCGGAAAATCTCCAGTGACTGAGCTGAACCCAGTAAAGCTGGTAGGAGTGTTCCAGATGCAGATGACACTTGAAAAAAAAACTGTGCTGGTAAATGGTGCTGTTGTAGCTGTTGGTGGTGGCCCCTAGTTTGGTCTTAGTGTGGTCCCTGGGGTTTTTGACCCGGAAAAAATTGTTATTGAGCTGATTTTTGCACCAGATAAGCAGAATGCATCGTACAACAACATATCCAAAATCCCCATAAATCCCCCTTGGGAAAAAAATTTTATCTAAGATGGCCGCCATATTAGCTATATCTCCGCTTTTAAAGTAGATGTTGATGATTTAGTGTTTTTGAATATATTTTGGGGGTTAAAGAATCCATTCATGTACAAATCTAAATCACTGATGACTTCCTTCACGCCAAAATCCAAAATGGCCGCCATTTTATATAATTAGCTATATCTCATATTTTTAAATGTGTTTTGAGGTTCAAAGAATTCAGTTTTTGTTTAAATCTAAATCATTGATGTTTTCCTTAAGTCAAAAATCCAAAACTCACAGGCTTGCTTCACTCATATTGCTCTTACTTCAAGATTGTGTTAGCTTGCATATGCATATACTTGTTGCTTTATTTAGGGTTATAATCTTAAATATTGTGATTGTATTTATCAGGTTGTCCTGTATGACCTATGTTGCATATTACAACGTGCCTTTATTTAATGGTGCAATAGATTGTATAAAAAAGACTAATATATTCATTCATAATGGCTTGATTTTTATGGTGTATTTTTCTTGTGTATTATGGATTGTACTAGGCGGTCCAGGGTTTCGCGATCACTCGCTGAATGACCAGCATCAACAATCGACCCCACCAAGTTCATGTTTTCCATACACCATCGTTTATCCCATTTGACCTCCTTTTGACCTTGAATGACCCCCAATGGCCTTTTAATCCACTAACCAATACAAACTTGGTCTTCGTTTGGTAAAGGGGCACCACCACCCACCCACCACCAAGTTTCAGGACAACTGCGACCCTCGTATCCGAGAAAATAGATGACGGTCAGACACACGTCAGACCGATTAATTATATAGATATTGCTGCTTTGATATTTTGTCCACCAGCAAGTAAAATTTAACTAACTAGAAATTTCGCGGTCTCGGCTTTCTAGGTTCAGGTTTTGCTGCTAGTTGGGGACTGGTTGGGGAGGCTGGTAAATTGTGCGTTGCCCAGGGGGTTCATGTGGGGGGTGTGGAGGCTTATGTTCAGAACCGTATCGTCGCTCTGAGCCATTTGTGATCACTGAGGTGGCGGAATTGTATGTTGAATTGAAGCAGACGTTTTCCTGCATGTTGTTTAGATTGTTGAATTGATGTCAAAGATGAAGTGTAATTCCGTGGCTGCATGTTCAGGCGACTTGCAAGTTTTTGAGGTTGGATGTTAACTGGAATAAGGTGGAACGCATCTATCTATCTATCTTCCAATCATTGACATCACCTCAGTAGAGAGTATTGTTGTACTAGGTGAAAAGGGTGCTTGGTCACAGGAACAAAGATCAACTAATGTGCAGGAAAAAAAGACCGGTTGCAAGTAAAAAGAAGGTCCGTGTGGTAGCTAGCGGGAGTGTGAGTGCTCAGGCCGACTTGGAAATCTCCAGTGATGAGCGGAACCCAGTAAGCTGGTAGGAGTGTTATAGATGCAGATGACACTTGAAAAAACTAGAATTTCGCGGTTCTCGGCTTCGCGCTCGCTATATTCAAAGATATAAGCTGTGGGCCACCATGACCTTTGACCCTTGCACGTGACCTCTTTGATCTCATCAACATATGAGGGATCGCATGGTGCAACCTATGACAAAAGTTTGGTCAATTGAACTTCAAGTTTTCAATTTAGATCAATTGTACATTTTAAGCCCATTTTTCAAAACTTGACTCAATGACCTTTGACCTTTCACATGACCTTTGACCTCATCAACTATTGAGGATACCATTGTTGAACCTATGGACAAATTTCGTTCCAATTGAAGTTAAAACTTTTCAATTGAGGTCAATTTAAAAAAAAAATAACAATTTTGACCACACAATACAACATCCACACATACATACCACATCCACACAACACATCCACACATACACACGCACAACGGATTGCTAAGTGGTCCTGCAGCTATAGATGTCGCGGCCCACAAAAAAAAATGTGTGATAAATGTGGCTGTTGT
Organism: Ophioderma brevispina; assembly: GCA_023653785.1. Classification (NCBI taxonomy): domain Eukaryota; kingdom Metazoa; phylum Echinodermata; class Ophiuroidea; order Amphilepidida; family Ophiodermatidae; genus Ophioderma; species Ophioderma brevispina. Next base: position 7,174 of record JAMKCH010019763.1, read on the forward strand.
TAGCTGTTGGTGGTGGCCCCTAGTTGTTACTTAGTGTGGCCCTGGGGTTTTGACCCGGAAAAAATGGTTATTGAGCTGATTTTTGCACAAAGATAAGCAGATGCATCGTACAACAACATATCCAATCCCCATAAATCCCCCTTGGGGAGAAAGTTATATCCAAGATGGCCGCCGCATATTAGCTTTATCTCAGCTTTTAAAGTGATGTTGATGATGTAGTGTTTTTGAATATATTTTGGGGGTGTTAAGAATCCATTCATGTACAATCTAAATTACTGATGACTTCCTTCACGCCAAAATCAAAATGGCGCCATTTTAAAATTTAGCTATAGCGAATATGTTAAATATGTTTTTGAGGTTCAAAGAATCAGTTTTTGTTTAAATCTAATCCTTGATGTTTCCTTTAAGTAACAAATCCAAAATGGCCACAAATGCTGCCAATTTGCTGCTATTACATTACACTGTATAAATTATCTTCTCACTGACAATAATTTTCCTTGCAGTATCCTGCAAGGAATCTTGGTCAAACTGACGCATAAGAGGAGGGTGGTTAACGGCAATTTAATCCCGAAAAGGGATGTTCTAATTAACCAAATAGTAGTATTGAGTTCATCTGTAGTCTTATTGAAAGAATGACTTGGGTGGTATGTTCTTGGAACTTAATCAGAATGCAATTTCCAAAAATGCAAAATGCGAACCAGTAACGCCGCTAAAACATAATACTCACTCGAAAAGCATGCTTTTAAAAAGTTTAGTATATATAAATGCAGTTTTCATATACTTTACATAAACGCATGATTAACTATGGGCCTACACAAGTACGACTTGCCAGAAATGGGAATAGAAATAGGCCATATAGATTTCTATTTACAACCAAGTACCAGAAATGGAAAATGGATGTGAAAGAAACATATAAAAAGATGAATCACAGAAATTTGGAGAAATAACATTGGGTGTGAAAACACCTAAAGGGACTTCATATTACATAATTCAGGTTCCCGTTTTTGTACCCGTCCCTTTACAAAAATCTTTCTTTATTTATTTATATTATTTACTTATCACTATTATATTTATTCATTATATAATTATTCCTTGACCTTTTTATTATTCGCTTATATATATTTAGTTAGATATATTTATTTGTGTTTCTTATCCCTTCTTTGCTTGTTCTGAAGTTGAGATAAAGCAAAATTGTCGTATTGGCCAGGGCCATTTGAATTTCAGCATCAAGGAAAACATGGATAATTTAGATTTAGATAAAATCATCAAAAACATCTACTGAGAGCCAATATATAGCCTAATTATATGCAATGTCAGCTATGTTGGCGGCCCAATCTTGGATAATTTTTTTTTCACAGAGGCGGATCATGGGGATTTGGATATGTGGTTATATGATGATTCTGCCTGTCTGGTGAAAAAAATCAGCTCAAGAAAAAGATTCTGGGTCAGTAGTGATTTCTTCTTCAGGACTATTACGATTAATATATACCAAACATGCAAGGTGTGTAAGGTGAATGGAGTGTCCAGAATTGAAGCTGAAGTTTTCTTGACAATTGCGTGGAATATGACGCCACGGATTTACTGTAATGAAATTCATCGCGAACAATTCTCGTTTTGTTATTATATTATATTCTTTGTTTATTTTGATTTTTTATTATAATGTATATATTTGTATTTAATAGGGTTTATTTGGCTTTAATTATTTAATTGGTCATTATATATATGATTAGTTTTTATGTTACCTATTAGTCATCTTTAAGTTTATTTCAAATTTTTATTGTACTGATTTACGTATTATATTTGTAGAGTCATTCAAATTTCGGGTTTTTACTTTTGTAATTGTATTTGTGTTTATACTGTGGTTTATTTTACTGATTTAGTATCTTTATTTTGTTTAGTGTTAATAATTAAGTTTATTTTCATTTTATGATTGATATTATTATAGTTTTGTGTTTATGGCGTTGATTTGATTAATTTTAAAATATTTTATTATCCCCCGTTTATTTGTATTTCTTACTTACCATAGTGGATTGTATTTTTTATATTTGTCCGTGTTCTTTATTTTTATTTTGGACTGATTTAAAAAAGTTATTGGTTTCCATATTCATTTTATATTCTATCCTTTTTGGGAAGGAGCTATATTAAATATCGGTAATTAATGTTATTACAGACGGCCTTCTGCCGTTTGTTCTGTTCTGATGTGTTTTCTTTCCTTCTGTAAACATTTTCAACCTGCTGTATAGCTCAGTCATGGTTTGAAGTATGCATGACCAGACTCACCAAATGACCGCTCAGGGCATCCCATTTATGTCATATGACTTGACCCTGTCGGGGTCATCTAGGGGTAAAAAGTGTCATTTTCCTTTAAAAAGTTTCAGCGCTTCAGATTACCAATGCACGGTGACGTGACTATGCTTGAAGTAGATTGAGGACCGTTAACAAAAGTTATGGGTTGAGAGGTCAATCGGGGGTCATTAAGGGGGGCACTTCCGGTCTGAATGTGAAAAATCTTCAAAAAACTTCAAAAATAGCTATCTGCTATATAATGCAACGTTGCATGGTCACTTGACTCATACAATGAAGCGCTTGAACCCTTCACAAACGTGTGTGTTTCGGCAAGGGGGGTCAAAGGTCATTAAGGGGGGACTTCCGGTCAAAAACCAAATATTCCAAATTTTTATTTCAAAATGTAAACATAGTAGAGTGACATAACCTTCAAGATATTCATAAGTTTTGTACCTGATGTATTCAAGGTATGTTTTATTTTGGGGGTCAAAGGTCATTAAGGTCATTTCTGTTTTAGGCTAAATAACTTCAAGAATTTTTATCTCCAGAATTAAGCATAATAGATTTTTTTAAATTTAAATTGGAACAATGCATTTTGCAGTGTATATGAGTTTTTGTTCATATTGGGGTCAAAGGTCATTAAGGTCATTAAGGTGTCAAAGGTCAATTTTCCAAAAATGCCTAAAAATAAGACCAAATTGGCTATATCTCAAAGCCAATACGAAGACAGATAAAAGCCTGTTGTATTGCTGCTGTGGATGTAAACATTAATGGTAAAATAAGACTAGGATAGTCTCGACCCCAAAGGTCAAAGTTCAAGGTCAACGGTCAAATCTACAAACAAGGCTCCGATTGAGCTGAAATTTGTCAGGAATAAGCCTTGTGTGGTCTTCATAAACACAGAACGGAGTTACGTTTGACTCCCATCCGTGACCGCGGGTTCACGTTATAGGGGGGGGGTTTGAAACATCAATTCCCTGACATGCCTGGATTGAGTTGAAACGTCAATAATATTTATCCCTTTTAACGTTGTTAAGCACGTGAAAATACATTCATGACATGTGTGACATATTGGTGAAAGTTCCAGGGTCAAAGGTCAAGTCAAACCCCCTCAGGGGGTCATTAAGGGGAATCACCATCCATTCCCATACGGCTGGTCTTGTATATTAATCTGTTCCAGGTCGAGTTTATTTCTTTTTTTGTATTTTAACGATTTATTTTAATGATATTTCTAAGACTATTTACACTGATTTGTGATTTGGTTTTAAATTTTTTAATCATTTTGTTATTATTTTCTCATCCGTTTTTTACTATTTGGGTTTCTTTATTTTTAATTTGTTCTGATCTTTTTCTTTATTGCATTCCATTGTTTATTTTATTCATTTTATTGTGTTAATTTCTTTTGTATGCTATAGCCTATAGTATGACTTTTGTGGATGGTCATATGCGAAAAAAATCTGTTTTACCCCCAAACAATAAAAATTTCTAGAAAATACAATTAAACAAAGAACACCCGCCTCCCTAAAAAAAAACAAAAAAAATCAGCCCAAAGTGAATCCGAACCCATACCAACAGATCCTATATTAATAAAGTAATGAACATAGACAGAGCCACGAGCCATTGAAGGTAAGTTTCACATTTCAGGTGCTAATTAGCTGGTAACGTTTCGCTAGTGTTACGGGGCGCTGCAAACAATCATATCCATTGGTTAATTTTGTCAAAAAAGCTCTTCCATGTAACCCCCCGCTATTTAGCTGGACCCGTCATAGCCTATGGAGTATCCAGTTGAGTAACCTCGAACTACTCGCTATTACCACCGTGTACTTACCCAGCTACCCTACGTTACAAATCGCCTTGAGGGAGAAATTAACCGTCACGGATTTCCTTTTTTGGCCGCAATATTTATTTCACTACACATATAACGCGATTTTAAACAAATCCGCACTCTAGAAAGCGCACTTTTCAGATACATCTTTAAAGCAGTGATAGCTGATCTCGTACCTACTTCAAAATCCAGTAAAACAAACCCAAACTTTCCATTTAAATAAAAACAAACCAAATTTTACAAAAAACACGTTTTTTACCCCTAAAAACCTTTAAGCTAAAGAATTACACCAACAATTTCTAGGGGGTCAAACACCAGCATGACAGTAAATTGCACGTACCATTTTCACCGCCCGAAATTGAACGACATTTACGGAGAGCTGTGAACAAAAAACGGCCCCAAAATGGCCCGAGTAAAAGTAATATAGTGTCGCTACTTGACCGATAATGAGTAACGAGTTTTGATAGCTCAAGACTTTTCACTTAATTGCTATTTTGTTAACTATCAGGGCACGAGCCCTTTTTAATACCAGTAAACACATCCTGCATGGGCATAAACCTGCAACACATATGTTTCCTTGTGTCACTTGTTCAAGATTGCCAATAAGCAAATTCCCTAAATAAAAGGTATTCATGTATAATTATCATGTTTTTTGCAGGCTTCCCCTCCATACTATGAATAATACCCATGGTGCCCAAAGGGGGGAGCCAACCCCGCACGCTAATTCCTGACTTTTTATGTATTCCAGGTCCTCATCTAATTCTCTGCTGGTTTTGTGGTGCTATAAACTATTACTTTTTAAAGATATCTTTGCGATCCACAGTTACATGTTGTTCATTATCATCATCATACACAGCAACAACTACTGAACCTTTAAACGCAACGAATCTCATAATTTTCTTAAGGCTTTTAATTTGCAAACAGATTACTCCAATCCATTACGCCTTCTCACAACACCTTGCCAACCTGAAGGGACTAATCTTACCCTTGGACAAGAGCAATTCACTCAAACAGCTACATCTATTCTGTCAGATTTAAAGGGCATTAAAGGCATCACTTATGTAAGATGCTTCAACAAGAGGAAATACAACACATTATGATAACTGAACATTTGCTTAGTAGTCGGTCAGGATAAGTATGACGTGAATTACACCTCCGTGAAGCATTAGAACTGCTCACTGAATCATTGGTCATACCACTCTATAACAGGAAAACATGGCTTGCTAAGCTCCTATTTTTTCCGAGATGGGATGACATCATGCTTTGACATTATTACGTCGCCCATCTCCTGTTGAGTTTATGAGATCATCACAGGGCAGGGGTGGTCTAAACCAGAAGGCCACCAGTCTGGAAATGGATTACAGATATGGACTGAGTTTTTGTGGTGACTAATAATTTAAAAAGTAAGCCTGAATCTATAAGCCATAAAGCCTTAAAGGGACTTCTCTTCACTTTTGTAAGCGGAACGAGATCATGTCCGAATTTTCCAGAACTGAGAGTATGCTTTCCGAGGACATTTCTTAAAACTTGCTGCAAATATTGTGTGTTACCTTATCATATGAAATATAAATGTTTGTTCTTGTATTTAAATGTTTGAAAAAAAATTGAAGCTGTTTACTTTGAATTTGTTTCCAATAGTCATGCTCACTCAACCAGAAATCATCTTAACTGTGTGATGATATTCAGACAATTGTGGCCAAGGCCAAGCCTAATTCAAAGAAGAAAAATACCCAAATGAATCAAAATAAAATGATTAGTCACAAAAACAAAATTTAAAAATAACCATTACCGTGTGGAGTTGACTCTAATATGCCACTCTATAAAATAAATAATTTTGGTATGAGGGTCTGCTTGGAAAGCAGTGATGCCACGGAAACCCTCAATAGAGGTCTTCCACCTTTCGAATTAGCGGCCATCTTGCCGGGAATGGCAAAGTCCATTCAAAATTTCTGGAGACTTTCTAAATCTAAAGAACGACATGCCTGTTGGATATGTATGCATAAAAGTATGGGTAACACTTTGAATAGCACAAGTACTTCGAGGTCGGGTATTAAATTGATCTGAATGACGAACACTACGGGAACTAACACCTTTTGTTATATGGTTATACATGAGTGAGGTGAAATACCTCTATAAAGAAAGCATAAACAAATAAAATATAGTCATTCATTATGTTCCTTTAAAATCTGTTTTGCTCATTGCATTGATTAAAATCACAAGACTACTTGCCCTATTTAAATTTAACCTTGCTACGCTAGCCTACATGTGACGTCATATGAAAACCAGTGGTACGTGTGGGCTATGCAGTATGCAAGCCTATGTACCACTCACTTCCATATGATGTCACATGTGTATGGTGTCAATGAATTACTAACCAAAAACAGACTAACACTGGTATACCTACAATAACAAAACATGGTTTATTGCAAATGCCATGCTCTTTTTACACATGACAATTCCAATAGATACACATATTTTGGCAAACGGCATGCACCCATGTGTGCAATTTGAAGTTTTTCAATTTGAATAGCTTTGCATTTCAAGAATGTTTCAAAAAGAACCATGTAACTTTTATTAAATGCTTGGGCAAAAGGTAAATGTTGTGCCGAGTTAAAGGCTCATGCTTGGAGTGCCCATCTATCTTTCATCAGTGATTGGGCCAGACTCCTCCAATAATTTGCTGTGGGAGCTCCACCTCTCATGCACAACTAGTTTTTACTTTCCCAGCACTTAACTAATACCTGTGCGGCTGTGCCCTTGTATCGTACTCAAGGACAAAACACACAGGTTTGAACCTGCAATTTTGTAATTATGAGTTGAACGCATAATGCTACACCACTGCACTCCTTTAATACTTGGGGATGGATCAAAATTTATAGTAAATGGGATTTTTAAAAATATATTTAGGGAGTTGGGTTTTTATATTTTATTTCCCTTTATTTTGTGTATAAAAAAGTGTTGCTGTTCTGCAGCTGACCTCCTCTCTCTGAATAAAAAAACTGTTGTATTCTGCTTTCCTGAAAAAAAAAATCATATTCCTTCATTTCATTACTCATAAAATCCACTTACTTCCCAAAATCTTCATTCCCCCCTACCGTAAATAATATTATGATCTTTGTGCAATCATGACACGATTGATGAAAAGAGTAGAATTAGGCATTTTAATAAGGGAAAAAAATTACCCGCAATCATTTGCAACCATGGTAACATGATTTGGACCAAAATCGACAGTGGGTTTGGATAATACATTTTCAATTCACTTCTCTCATACTCAATGTCTCCAGACCCGTCAACATATCTTTTAATCTTCCTCCAATTTTTTTCTGACAAAAGTTCCAGTCCATTTAATATGTGTGAAGTGTTTGCTAGCTTAATCTATGCTTTACTTGTCAATTTTACAATTTTTTTTTTTTCACTACACGCAAATAAAATATGTTTAATCCAGGTAAGTCAGTATGTATGCCAGGCATTATCACTTATGCACTGTTTTCAATATGCCAACCTGAATAGTGGAAATTGAAACAATATCTGTATCATCTCAGAATAACATCAATTTCACACCAGCGTTTGCTCCCAACAGGTTAGGCACCACTAGCACGGAAGTGCTCAGCATAAGCATTATTTTGCCATCTCCAGCAATATCAATCTCCTTCAATGAAAAAAAAAGTGTTACTCTTTACAGGTGCTTGTTCCGATTCATGCGTATTGTGTCTCTCCACTGAGATAGAGCTGACACTTGCTCTACGCCTCCATCAGTACGCATTCATAATGCGAGCTGGTAGCTTTAGCCGCAGTCATGGCCGATTACTCGCAATATATGAAATGTAGTTTCCTAGACACCAATCACCCTAATATCGTTATAACCAATTAAGATTTTAAAATGAAAAAAAATTTTATTCGGAGAGCGTGGCGCAATGGTTAGGGTAATTGCCTTTGGTGCAGAAGGTCCTGGCTCAATCCCCGCGGGGCCACTTGCTGGGATTTAAGGGTACCAAATTCTGGATTTGATTGTAAGAACTATTGATTTAAAACTGGAATTCCGCTCTCCCATGGTTCATTTGGATTGGGCAAACGAATCATGAGAATACCCCGTCCTCGGATGGGGACGTTAAGCCGTCGGTTCCCATATAAATGGGAGAATCACGCCTGTACTTGTAATCGCAGCCAGTGTCGAATAAGGTAGGGTGAAAACCCCTGGCTGTCCCAATTCGTCCTGGATGCCCTGGGCCTCATTGGAAAAGCAGTGTCTGAACACTGAATGATCTACCAGGCTAAATAAGACCAAATAATTATAAATAAAAAATAATGTCAAAATCGGTTATTCCGATTTAAAATTTTTCTGTGTATTTTTTGGCATTGCCGTTTTCGACAGTCGAAAAGCTGCCAAGAAAGTAGCAGATCGATTTAGGTAAAAACACTAAAATGGCGAAAAATACGGCCTTTCAATCTGTTATCAAAATACAAATATCAAAAAATAAAATAAGTGATTTTTAATTTTCGATTTATTTGCACCGTTTGGCCATCGTTTGGAACAATTTTAATTCAGTTGGGACAATTTAATTGCAAGTTGGAAACAATTAATTCAAGTTTGGAACATTTTAATTCTAGTTTGGACCTCTGTGATAATAATTTAATCGTATAGAAAATGGTATAAAAAAAATTAGATTTTGCCGATACCGATTCGATACGATAAGGTCCATTAATCGGCCCCGATTGCAGAAAATAACGATCGTATAGGTGATTCTCTAGAAATGCAGACGTGAATGGGTAAAAAATGAAAGGGCTTAAATTAATTGAAGGTTTTTTTTCTGTAGAAGAGGATTGAGGGCCCATTGAGCAAAATGGACTCGAGTTCCCAATCCAAGAACTTTTCCAAAACCAAGCTTTGAAACTACAAGTTTAAACAAAATTGTCACTTTTTAAATGCTTCCAAGTTAAAATCAATCCAACAAAATGGGTTTCAAAGCCTTTGTTTTTAGTTTATAATCCAAAAACACCATACTCGAAACAATAAAAAAAGGTTAAAGGGATGACCTGTTACAGGAACGGAGTGCCCATCTCTCTTCGAAGCGATGGGCCAGAATCACTATATCTGTTGCTGTAGGGGACTCGCTACACCTCCTCTACAGCGAAGTCTGTTACCTTCCCGACATGGAATAAGGCCGGTACATTTATTACACCTGGGTGGAGAGTAGTTATCGAGGTTAAAGTGCCTTACTCAAGGGTAACACCACGTTCGCAGCAGTGGGACTCGAAAACCCACGACCTTGGTTGCAGGACGATAGCGCTCTATCCAGCTGGACACAACGTGCCTACTAAAACAATAGATTTATGTAAAATCTGTTAATTTGGTCCAGAAATTTTCCTGAAAAATTATATTCCTATTATTTTGGGGGTTTGATTGTCTCAGCCTGTAAAGCAAAATTGACAACTTTTTAAAAGAAAGTTGTCCAGGTTTCAGATTAGAAAAGATGGCTACCAGGGGCCTTTCCCAGAAGCTTTTTTCATTGGGTGGGGGTGTACTGGCAAAACTGTCCATTTGCGACATAAATTTTAATTTTCATCAATTTTTTCATGTTGGTTCTAAAGTCGGAAGGGGCCTCAATTTTTCTAGGGTAATACAAAATTTTTGCCAGATTTCACATGTTAAAGTGAGTATCATATGCAATATGTTAATAACCAATGGACATATTTTCAAAGAAACCAATAACAAAAAATTTACTCCAAATATATCTTGTGCTATCTGGAACCTCCTGGTTGGAGCAAAATAGAGGTAGAAGACCCTTCAAATACATGCTAATACCATCAGAATGATCTCACATAGATCCAACGACCCATGCAGATAGGAAAATCTGGTTCAGTTCCGTTTGCAGTGCTTCTTCCCATCTATCACTGGCAACCAATGATGATGAGTTAATCTTTTCACCATTAATACCAATTTGGCCAACAGGTCAAACAATTTGGCATTTTGCACAACTTCTGTAATAGCTGTACCACCCATGAATGGCATCTAACCCAAAAACCACAAGGGCAATTTATCTGTATTCACACCATGAAGCATCAAATATGCAATCTGGAGACATGCCTCCAGTGGAAAACTTCTTCCAGTACAATAATAATATCTATCCCTATAACCACCGACCTTTTCCATTAGATAAATGGGACAGCATCCCCCTCCCCAAGAGTTAACCAACACACACATATTGAAAATCCTTGCGTTTTGACATTCACATTTACTAAAGTAACTAAAATTTCCATTTCGTTCCTAAACACACAATTTTGAATTGTTTTTATCCAATTTATCACACTCAATTATGACTCTTTTTTAAGCATTCTCCATGGAATTCAAGCAATCGAAGTGAGGATGTGTCTGTGAAAGAATTGGCTATACCATCCCCACCATTTTATTTTCTCTTTTAAACTCATATAATTAACCTTTTATGTGCTTTCAAAAATTCTTTCATAATACACCATCCACATTACTACAATGACAAAATCTCAGTAGTAACAAGTATTTAAACTGGTTTAACCTCATATTTCAATGGCACAATCCCAAGAGATCCCAACACCTTATCTTTCACTGATACAACCAAGTAGTGTAGTAACTTTCCTCCCTTTAATTTATCAACAATGACACCTCTTGAATTCATCTTGTTTTAAGAAAAAAAGCAGTTCGATACTCAGCACAGCATCAAAATAAAGAGCAAAAAGTACTGCCGATGTCCAGACGTTTTGTTTGCTCTTTCCGTGGGCACAGTCGACACAAAAAAAATATTCCCGCGAAAGCATTAAAACGGGCTCCCCTTTCACAGCTGCACTTTTTTCCTTACTTCAAAACACATTTTAAAATAATGAAAGCCATAATACACCGATCGCACCTGAGCATGTAATCCAATTTATTACAGAGCTGGTTCCCCCTAAATGTTATCCTTATGCTAGCACATAACATATTGTAAATTTAATGGATTTAAATTTTAAAAGCCTGTATAAAAGTATGGTTGTTAGACAACTGTCTGGCAAATTGACATTACAATCGCATGGCCACCCAGCTTTGTCCCATGGCATGGTGATTCAGATTTCATGGAATGCCATTTATTTCTGATATTTATTACTTTAAAGGGATAGCACACCATTTTCCATTTGGGGGTTCAATGATTGATAGAATACCCTCTCTGAAGACAAACTACGTCTCAAAATTCCAACCTCAATGACTCATCGTTTTGTCTACTTTTGTTGGTCAGGACTTTCAGTTTTACAATTAGAATTTACTAGAGTTCGGATGAGGATTAGGGCCATTCTTTGAGAAGTCACACACGTGACTCAACTTTAACTTGCCCCCATGACAAATAACCAATCTAGAAAGTGGAAAACATTTTTGGTTAGGTTTGGACTAAATGTAACCAAACTAATGTTTTTCGCTCAAATAATTTCTGAACAAACCTCCTTTGGCTCTAAGATTCACGGGTAAAATGAGAAAAATAGTGGCTTTCTTCTGATACCAATATATCGACCACTTCCGGTAAAATCCTGGGGCTTTCTAGGTCACAGGCTATTAGCGATCGGGGCCATGGACCTTTAAACTTCATGAACACTTTATCCTAAGTACTTTGCATGTGTTTATTACTGTACTATATGGCAATTGCCAATGCACCATGGGATTGGTTCAAACACCCTCTGTGATTTATGTTAGGAAATTAGTGGATAAAATAAATTGGACATGATACAATAAACACTTAAATTTACCAGACTGAATAAAAAGCTTGACACCATGAAACATATAAATTCTGGTAGGCCTGTTCTGGAGTTAAAAATATTATCTAATTACATTTTTTAAGTATTAAGCCATGTGCAAATTTTATATCTACTTTTGTTATGTAATTAAAAATAGGCTCTGTGTCTTTTCACCTTAAGTGCTATGATCTAATGATTGTTTTTGTTTATATTTTTTCTGATGTGTGTGTTGTGTTATTTTTTTTACTTTTTTTACTGCTTATCCGTTAGCCCAATGAACACTATATGGTCTTAACATATGGTCCCTTATTCAGCCTACTTTTTTCCGCGTGTCATGTCATGGTAAATATCATTTTGATCATTTGATCAACTTCAACTATTCAAATAACATTTACACAAACCAATTATATTGAAGAGACCAAATTTATTTGCCTCATCACAATTAAAGAACTGTAAAAAATATGTATAAGTTTCTTTACTTTTAATTGTTCATAATTATAATACAATTAATGTGAGCATAAATTCTCTTTTTTTCAATGCATGCATGCATCCCTGAACGGCAATGTATTATGACACTTGTTATTAACGGTTAGTGGGTGTGTAATGTGGCCTAAGTGTATTTTTTGTTAGACGCGCGTCGGAACTCATATAGGATATCGGTATGTCCCCAAAACAAAGGCACACTGAATCATGACATCAAGTCCAGCGCTTTCTTTTTCAAAATGTTTTTAATTCTTCAAGGGACACAGGGACCATTTATTTTGAAGCATGCCATAAAATGTGAAGACCCATGTCCCCTTGGGATACATGCCAAATTACGTTTTCCCCTTCTCTCTTTCCTTCCCTTTTTTTTAGAGGGGGTGGGGAACTACCTAAAATGGGCAGTAAAGCACGTATGTGGCAAATTGCCAAGGACATAGTAGCTATATTGCAGTTCTTTACGATCGCCTACTTTGGCCATAATTTTAGCTCCATGGCTAAAATTTTATGAATTTTTTAAATATGTGAAATTTCTAGTTGCACCTTTAATTTGGGCCACAATTTAGTTCACAAGTTCCATAAAATTGCGTTATTTAAAAAAAAAATGGTTCTGAAGACCATACTTTGCCAAAAATTCAGTTCTCACCTTAAACTAAGTTGGGTGCCCCCTAGCTATTTTCTGTTTTCATTTCCTCTCTTTTATCTTCATTTCACTTTTCTTGCTCTCCTTTTCCTGGTTGACCAATAACTTCTCAGGAGGACAGGGCGCAATGTTCCCCCCCCCCAACCAGCTGTTATGCTGGTTTCATACTAGATTGTCGTGCTGTTCGCAGTGCGCACGACAGTAATTTGTTGCAATGCGCAGCGTAGTTAACACGTGACAATAAAACTTGCCATGTTGCCGTGACAGGCTGCGATGATGCGACAACACTGCGACAAGCGACGAAAAATCGATTAGTTTGTCGTGCTGTCTTGCGATCAGGACAGGAGAATTGGACTGAACTAAATTTCTGCGCACCACCACCCGAGGCCGTTAAAAAAACTGACGAATGAAAATGCACGAAGTATTTACATATTTGTTAAACTCCTCGGCGCAGCGAAGGGACATCGATAAAAATGATCATTTTGGAGTTGGGTGAGGGGACTTTCCACGGAAAACAAATGGCGATTGAAACAAAAATAACGCAAGATTCCAAGATCTAAAAAGGGTTTTCAAAAGATAATCAGCCAGCAAAATGATTGGACATCCAATTCCCAGGTAAGTGTCACTGAATCATTTGTGCAGTAATGGAAGTGATAGAGAGCTAGTAAAATCTGATGGATCCATTAAGCTTAGCAATGATGAAGGCGCCATGATGTTGAGCCGTCGCCGCAAAAAAACCACGAAAAAAGTAGAAAAAATACTCGCGACACTGTCGCAGCGACACCACTTTTTGTCGCGGCGACAAAAAAAAACAGCAAGTTTTAGGCGCGACAACACAACCAAATTGTGGTTTTGCGACCAGGCACGACAAAAATATTTGAAGCCAGCATTAGCGCGAATGGTTTATATATGAACACTTTTGATAACCCTGTATCTCCCATCTTAGACTGATTTAGGTAATTTAAAGTAGAAGGAATTTTAAAAAAGGACTCGTAATTCAATAAACGTAAAGAACATCAACAAATACCAACTCAAATTTGATCCATTTTCCCTCGAACACAGAGTAATGTCAAATTATATAGACATATAAACCCACTTTTACAGCCAAATCCCCATGCAGGCTCCAAATTCAACAGGAATTATTGATTGTTTGCATTGCTAACTTGTTGAAAATACATTTTTAATCCCAACATCAATTAATGGGCCATTTATGTTTTCATCTGGTTATACCAGCTGGCAGAATAAGGAAGGTTCCCATAGGTCATTTCAAGTAGGACATAATGTGGCCTAAATGTGTTCACGGTTTAATTAATGTAAAATTAAGGTCTTGCCAAGGACTGTGAGGTAATCATCTTTCATGAGGTGAGTAATAAAAGAATGATTGTCTTCCTCTTTTGTCAGGGCATATTACAGCATTAACTAGCAGTTGTAAGAGACTGATAATTTGTGTCAGATAGGCAATCCTTCCTTGTGACAGTATGGCATGTGGGTGTTTCATAGGCTGTGCCATTCAAGTATGAGCCATTTCTGAGGCATGTCTTTTTTATTTGATGATCTGAGACAATTGTTATTTGTTAACAAAAATATGCCTGAGAGATGATAAGCGATGTGCTAAGCGATAGTCTTAACCACTAACGTTGGTGATGGACTGAATTAGAGAAAAGATGAGATTTTTTGTTGTGGCCATTCTTAGATGGTGTCATAATGGGGGGACATAACAATATTTGGAGAGTAGTGTGATTGCCAGACGGTATCCAACCACGATTAAAATATTGGATGCATCCATTATGACACCATATAAGATGGCCAAAACAAAAAAAATCTTTATCTTTTTATTCTCATCTTATTTAGAATTGTGTAATTTTTGCTTTTTATTCAACATAATCTTATTTGTCAAAAATATTCAAACATCATTCTTTTTTTATTCATTTAAATAATTACACCCCTTTGAAAAAATGTTTCAATCCAAGGAACCCAAAGTTCATCGAGCGGTGATCGTCACGCGCGTAACTTGCATTTGCGTACCAACGCGAATGCACAACGCAGTATTAATGCCCTGTTTGCGCGTTGTCAATATTGACTGCACCGTGTAATTGCTGCAAACACGATCCAGTATGGGCGGAGCTTTGACCTAATCCTATCTCAAATTTCTTGTTAACATGAATAAACCACGCCCAATGAAATAAGAATGAAAAATCGTAACAAGCAACAAATTTGCAATTTAGGAAATGGGTTGCAAAGTGATAGGTAGTAGGTAACAGTTAGATCAAGAATACCAATAGTAACAGATCAAGAATAGGCTGTCGTAACAAATTAGATAAGAATAGGTAGTAATGAAAGTAGTTCAAGAATAGTTCTTTCTAACAGTTAGATCCACGTATTGTTCCTGTATGGTATCGGAATAGTTAAGTACCATATCTATAATCATAATAATTAGCTGTCCGTCCACTGAAGGACGAAGCCTCAACATGTTTTCATCCTGGAATATTTTAAGCCCTGGTTTTAAGGCCACCCTTCCCACCAGAGGTGTTGGTTTTAATTCAATCCCATAATGCTTGCAATGTGCCTATACTGTTACTGTACAAAACACATCAGTACTTGGGGATAAAAAGTGTTCAAAAAGTAAGAGAACCCCAAGACATTTCACGATGAGGCAAAAAAATTCCCTAAAATACTAACTTTGGGGGGGTAAAATGGCCTAAAAGTCAGGGTTTTATGTGTTAAGAATAGGATTTTTTTTATCACATGACCCTATTGAAGTGGAAATTTACCAAAACATGATTGCATTGTGGAGATTTGACGAATATAGCCTCTGCACACTGACCTAGCTATGGGTGGGAAGGGACTCTGGACACCTAGCGTATTTGATGTGAGGTAACAGACCTGAAATGATCCCTACTCTTTATAATGAGGTCTGCAATTTTTACTGCTCAGGATTTACTCGTCTGGACACACAGGACAACCAGCTTTACATGACTCTCCGAACATGAGGCACCGGGCACCCACTGCATACACCTGCAACATTTACGCAAATGGGTGGGAAGTGAGGAAAAATTCCATATCACAATAGGCAATTATGCAATTCGACATTATAGAAACTATTGAGTATGGACCAAGAAACCAGACTTCTTGCGGGGCTGAACCAGAGGCTGCTCAATCGATTCTTATACCCTGCCAAGTTCGCACCTAGACAATGTATTGCAACTATTTGGCATAAACAAAGAAAAGAGTTTTTATTTACTCCAATGTGTTTACTGTGTCTAAATGCATGTCACCTTTGGCAAAGTACACCACATTCATAAAATCTGAAGTGAATTTATGGCCAGTAAAATTTGCACACGTAAATATTAGATCCCAAGGATGACATTTAAAAATTCATATGGCATGAACATATATGCGTTTAAAAAGGAACCTATACTGAAAAAAATAGTGATGATCAATCGATCGCTTGAAGAAATGGCGTCAATCTGCTACCACCACTTGCAGAAAACTTTATTGTAAAAAAACAAAATCTTCTACTTGAAACAATTTAAAATTATTAGTGAAATTATTTATTTCCAATTAGAACTAGTGGATTAATATCGGGAAGTACCTTGTGCTAAAATGGTAAACTTTCAAATCACTTAAAAATGTGATATTTTCCATTTTTTATATGGAAAGATGTTCACAACAAATACCAATTAAGGTCAAATTTTCAGTTTTTACGACAAGAAATGGCTTAGTTTAAGGATGTACTTTTCATTTCCTATTTTGTTGGCACTCATTTCATAAACATGCACACACAGACAGATGCATGCACAGAAACTGCGGTCATTTTGACCCCTGTTATTTTAAAATTGGGCAAGGGATTTTTCGATCAAAATATCCAGAATGCCAAGTTTGAAGGATCAAAGGGATGTAGTTCTTTACTTATGACCCTATGAATATTGAATTTCACCACGGTGGTAATGTTGTTGAGGGGGACCCCATTCAAATTTTAAAATTGCGGTAGCGTGAAAAACGAAAAGAGGTTACAAGAGCTCAATTTCAGGATTTGTGTGTCATGAATATCTTAAATACACCAAAAAGGAAAGAAATCCATGCGGTGATGGTGTTGTACTCGGATTGTTGAGAATTGGTCATGGAATGACCCAAAAGAAATATACTCTCTTGTGTGTTTGTCTCAAATTCATGATGCAAACAGAGGACTTGGAATGGTTAATGTAGCTTCTACAGTTAGATGGCAAAGTTCCAGGAAGATGTTCCCCAACTTCCATTCCACCTTCTCTTGCCAAAATGAAATTGCAAAAAATCTTATTTCAAACTCTTCATATTTCATTTAGAAACTTTTCAAATTGTCACCTAAATTTTCTTATGGTTAGGTTAAATTGAATAACAATGATACAACTTTTGTTTGTTTCATGTGTTTCTGATAAAAGCTTACCCTTTGCGGACTTGGTGAAGTCTAAGTAAAAGGCTCCGATCAAGGTATTGATATATCAGTAATTGTGTGGGATGCTACTAGGAGTTGAAGGCCCTTTTGAATACTAAAATTAAAGATAAATGAAGGTTTAGAGCCACTTAGCCATGGGAAAGCCTGGACACAAAAGTAACCTTTGCTCCCCTGCAGATTGATTGAAAGTTACAAGGGAAAATGGTAGAGGAAAAATGTTTGCTCATCTTACTAATTTGACCATAATAGTTGACAAGTATTTTTTATTTTCCTCGCGAATTTTCGAAACAAAAATGCTTTGTGCTGGCATGTGAAGCATAATTGGCCGTTGTATTAATACATCAGTCCTTCTATAAATGTGCATTTATGTCTCAAAAATGTGATTATTCTTTGAATTTATTTAGCTCAGTTCTTGTAAAACTGTTAACAACCTTTTACTGGACCATTCAGTGTGGGATGATGTTGTATGAGCGTGGGTCAGGGGTCATTTGAGGTTTGTTACGCGTGCTTTGACCGCTTTAAAAATTAAGGTATTAAAAGTGGGTGGCCTGATTGACAACCTCATAAAATTGACATTTTGGTTTTCAAGAAAACGACATTTTGTTATAAATCCCAATAACATTTAGGGCAAAGAAATGTTCTGTTTGGATGGCAGAATAAATACATATTAGTCTCAATCCCAGACATTGTCACCAAGAGATGTCCACAACACACCTAATATTCATCATTGGATGCACATCATTTTTTAAAGGTGGATGACCCACCCGATCATGGCTGATTTTTCACATGGAAACATCATCACCAAAAACATTTGATTACAACGCGGCACAATTTCACTCAAAAATTACAATCATCGGTCACAGGGTTGCCCTGTGAGGTCACAAGTATCATACAAAATTGAACTGTCTCAGTCATTTAGTATTTGGGTTACTTAGGTACAAATGGTCATACCGCACCACTATTGGCCAAATAATAATAAAACACATCTTAAAATATGTCAAGAACTACCTTGAACTGGTACAATAATTAATATTTTGTTTGCTTTAGCTATTTGCTAAGTACATTTTCACCTTAGAGGGGAAAGCATCAGAGACAGTTGAGTTAAGAAATATGTGGGTAGATTTCCGCACTGTTTTTTAATTTATGGGAACATATTATTTTTCTAGTTAATATGAAGTTGTGTACAAATTTAAATGTCATGTAGCCTGATGTAGGGTAGGCTGGGACTAATATGCCCCCCCCATAATCTAATTCTGCTTGGTTTTAATTAAAATAATGCTTTGCTTATTGCAATTCGGTCCACAGCTAGTTGTGGAGGGCCTATGTATCATGCATGGGGCCATGTCTGTAATCTGATGGCCAACAACAGTCTTAATTTAACTC